>CM055352.1:18283577-18288469 GCA_029228515.1 Populus alba x Populus x berolinensis | reverse complement strand
GGGGGGCTGCCTTCGGGCCCGGGGCAGCGGCAGCGATGCCAGCAGTGGGAAAATCGGCAGCGCGGACAGCCCCCGCTGGCTTGCTGTCGTGCCCGCGGGGGGGCTGCCTTCGGGCCCGGGGCAGCGGCAGCGATGCCAGCAGTGGAAAAATCGGCAGCGCGGACAGCCCCCGCTGGCTTGCTGTCGTGCCCCGGGGGGGCTGCCTTCGGGCCCGGGGCAGCGGCAGCGATGCCAGCAGTGGGAAAAATCGGCAGCGCGGACAGCCCCCGCTGGCTTGCTGTCGTGCCCGCGGGGGGCTGCCTTCGGCCCGTGGCAGCGGCGAGCGATGTCCAGCAGTGGGAAAAATCGCCATGCGCGGGACAGCCCCCGCTGGCTTGCTGTCGTGCCCAAGCGGGGGGCTGCCTTCGTGCCCTGGGCCCCTGCGCTCTTTCCATCCCCCCGCGCGGAAGAGGCTAGGCGCTGCTGGGGCCAGCCCGAACGTCGCTGGACGCGCATGCTCGCTGCCGTTTTCTCAAGGCATCCCGCCAAGAAAACCGGTCGTGCTTTCCACAGGAAACCAATCCAGTAAAATCATCCCATATATTTGTGATGCTGCCAGCCGAATTTGGGGTCATTCGGGCCGGTTCCTATTTTATGCGTTTTCCTTGATTTTTAATGGATGGAAAATAAAAAAAGAATACTTCCCGACCTCGAAAAAAACTGGGAAAATTTAATAAAGTTGGATGGATTTTTTCCACCCTTACTGTGCAAATTTTCAGCTCAAAATACCCAAGAAATGAATTTTTTAGAGGGGGGGTGACAGCTGGGACCTAGTAGTAGTTCTACCCCTGCCAGAGCTGCAATAACACTTACCGCTCTTTAGGGGGTGCCCCCTGGCTGGCCATGGGGCGCGACTGGCTGGCAGCCCATAGGCCTACCGCGTGGGATTTAGTAGGGCTGCTGCTGATGCTCGGACTAACTTAAGGGGGTGCCTCATGTCCCGAAGTAACGCCGCCATCGATGACCCGTTTTCCGGCCGGGCGAACGACACGATTTCCGGCCACCGTCCCTGTGGCCCCCTCCAAGCCGTTGGGCGCGTTGGGGCTGCTTATTCCAAGCCGGTTGGGCGCGTTGGGGCTGCTTTATCCGCGGCTGCCGTGCGCGCACGCCACTCTGATTTGCCAGCGCTCGTGCCAACCAATAGGCTAGCCCCAACGCGCCCAACGGCTTGGCGCGGAGTCACGATTCCGTGCCACCGTCCCCTGTGACCCGCTCCAAGCCGTTGGGCGCGTTGGGGCTGCTTATCCGCGGCTGCTGGGCCTCCGCACGGCACTCTGATTTGCCAGCGGCTCGTGCCCAACCAATAGGCAGCCCCAACGCGCCCAACGGGCTTGGCGCGATCGTCACGATTTCCGGCCACCGTACCCTGTGACCAGGCGCTCCAAGCCGTTGGGCGCGTTGGGGCTGCTTATCCGCGGCTGCGGGCGCGGCCACAGCACTCTGATTTGCCAGCGCTCGTGCCAACCAATAGGCAGCCCCAACTGCGCCCAACGGTCTTTTTTTGGCGCGACGTCACGATTCCGTGCCACCGTCCCTGTGACCCAGCTCCAAGCCCGTTGGGCCGCGTTGGGGCTGCTTTTCCGCGGCTGCGTGGTTTGCGCGCACGCACTCTGATTTGCCAGCGCTCGTGCCAACCAATAGGCAGCCCCAACGCGAACCAACGGCTTGCAGCGCGACGTTTCACGATTCCTGGCCACCGTCCCTGTGACCCGCTCCAAGCCGTTGGGCGCGGTTGGGGCTGCTTATCCGCGGCTTCTGCGGTGCGCGCACCGCACTCTGATTTGCCTAGCGCTACGTGCCAACCAATAGGCAGCCCCAACCGCGCCCCAAACGGCTCTGGCGCGATCGTCACGAAGTTCCGTGGCCCACCGTCCCCGGGACCCGGCTCCAAGCCCGTTGGGCGCGTTGGGGCTGCTTATCCGCTGGCTGTGGGCGTGGGGCCTTAAACAAGCCGCGCTCGTTTTCCAAGGGTGCGTGGCAGCTGACCGTCGCGCCCTCATCAGCCTTGCCGCGACGTCCCAAGGTGGCGGTGGCGCTGGAATCCCTGCGCGTTCACCCGCTTCCAATGCCGTTTGGGCGCGTTGGGTCCTGCTTATCCGCCGGTCTCGGGCGTGGGGCCTTAACAGGATTCCCCTCGTGCCAAGGTGCATGGCCAGCCCCAACGCGAGACGCCCAACGGCTTGGCGCTACGTATACGGCGACGTCCTGGATTTCCGGCCACCGACTTGCCGTGACCCGCTCCAAGCGATTGGGCGGCGTTGGGGTCTGCTTATACCGCGGTCTCGGGGTGTGGGGCCTTTAACAGGATTCCCCTCGTGCCAAGAGCTGGCAGCCCCAACGCGCCCAACGGCTTGGGCGCGACGTCACTTGGCAGGCGGTGGCCTCTGCCTTGTGCTCGCAAGCTGGCAGGCCTGGCCGACGTGTCCTGGTGCGGACCCGCGTGAGCTTGGGGATTGCGAGGAGAGCTGTACCAGCGTAGGGCGTGCCGCATTCAGTTGGCTGCGCTCGTGCCAAGGTGCTGGCTTCTCCCTCGCCATCCCCAAGCTCCTGCGCGATGTGCCCGCTCGCTGCCGAGGCCTGGCCTCCGTCTTCCGAGCTGAGGCAGATGGCCCCTCCGAATGATTGTCCCTGTTCTGCCTCCACCCCCCGCGGCCTGTCCCCTTCGAGATCCGCCGCGTCCCCCGCGGCTTGTTGCGTGTCCCTTCGAGAATCCCCTCGCGTCCCCCGCGGCTTGTTGCTTGTCCCTTCGAGATCCTTCGCGTCCCCCCAGCGGCGTGTTGGTTGTCCCTTCGAGATCCTTTCGCGTCCAGCGGTTGACGGGCACGATCTTCTCTCGGGTGTTTTCCATCTTGCCCTCGTGGCCGTGGTATCGCAACTATCGTCGGGAATTGTTCGTCGCGTGTACGCAGAGTCGCAATTGAGCGGTTAATTGGGCTGTCCGATTGTCGGCAGGCTCCGTGCTTGTGCACCGATACTGTCGGCCTGCTGGCCCCCATCACTCCTCAGACACCAGGCCTTGGTTGTCCTTGCAGGCGAGGAGGCGGGGTTCCTGTGCTGCGTACCCACTTCGGTGGAAATTGAATGTGAAAGCTGGTCCCTCTCCGCCGCGCGCCTCCCCGCGGGGCGCGGGGCGAACCTAGCAGCGGCGCCCGTGTTCCCAGTCGAGCGGAATCCCGCGAACTGGGCCCACGCGCCAGGATTCGCATCGTGCTTTTCAGGATGCGGAACGCGATGCCGGCGCGGGGGGCCCTCCGCCCCTAGCAGGACCCGTCCCGTATCGAAGCCCGCTTCTTGTAGGCTCGATTAAGAACGACTTTCACTCGCCCTAAAAGTATTAGAAGAATTTAAGTTGAGTCTCGGGTCCCCTCGTCTCATCGCGTCGGGGATCGTGCGTGGTCGTGGTGGTTATTTATTTTTTATTTTTTCTGTCGCCAAGGAATGCTACTCTGGTTGATCCTGCCAGTGTAGTCATATGCTCTTGTCTCAAAGATTAAGCCGATGCATGTGTAAGTATGAACTAATTCAGACTGTGTGAAACTGCGAATGGCTCATTAAATCAGTTATAGTTTGTTTGATCGGTATTTAGCTACTCAGGATAAACCGTAGTAATTCTAGAGTCTAATACGTGCAACAAACCCCGACCTATCTGGAAGGGACGCATTTATTAGATAAAAGGTCGACGCGGGCTCTGCCCAGTTGCTCTGAATGATTCATGATAATCTCGACGGATCGCACTGGCCATCGTGCTGGGCTACGCATCATTCCAAATTTCTGCCCTATCAACTTTCGATGGTAGGATAGAGGCCTACTCATGGTGGTGACGGGTTGAACGGAGAAATTAAGGGTTCGGGATTCCGGGAGAGGGGAGCCTGGAGGAGGAAACGGCTAACCACATCCAAGGAAGGCAAGCAGGCGCGCAAAAGTACCCAATCCTTGACACGGGGAGGTAGTGACAATAATATAACAATACCGGGCTCTTCGAGTCTGGTAAATTGGAATGAGTACAAATCTAAATCCCTTATAACGAGGATCCATTGAGAGGGCAAGTCTATACTGGTGCCAAGCAGCCGCGGTAATTTCCAGCTCCTAATCTAGCGTATATTTAAGTTGTTTGCAGTTAAAAAGCTCGTAGTTGGACTCTTGGGTTGGGTCGGCCGGTCCGCCTCAGGTGTGTCACCGGTCGCCTCGTCCCTTCTACCGGCGATGCGCTCACTGGCCTTAAACTGGCCGGGTCGTGCCTCCGGTGCTGTTACTTAGAAGAAATTAGAGTGCTCAAATGCAAGCCTACGCTCTGGATACATTAGCATTGGGATAACATCATAGGATTTCGATCCTATTGTGTTGAGCCTTCGGGATCGCAGTCTTAATGATTAACAGGGACAGTCGGGGGCATTCGTATTTCATAGTTCAGAGGTGAAATTCTTGAGATTTATGAAAGTACGAAACAACTGCGAAAGCATTTGCCAAGGATGTTTTCATTTAATCAAAGAACGAAAAGTTGGGGGCTCGAAGGGACGATCAGGATACCTGTCCTAGTTCAACCATAAAACGATGGCCCGAGCCAGGGATGGGCGGATGTTGCTTCCTAGGACTTTTCTCCGCCAGCACCCTTATGAGAAATCAAAGTTTTTTGGGGTTCTGGTGGGGAGTTATGTTCGCAAGCTGAAACTTAAAGGAATTGAACGGAAGGGCACCACCAGGGAAGTTGGAGCCTGCGGCTTAATTTGACTCAACACGGGGAAACTTACCAGGTCCAGAACATAGTAAGGATTGACAGACTGAGAGCTCTTTCTTGAGTCTATGGGTGGTGGTGCTGGGCACGTTCTTAGTTGGTGGGAGCGATTTGTCTGGTT
>CM055352.1:18273577-18278577 GCA_029228515.1 Populus alba x Populus x berolinensis | reverse complement strand
GCAGCCGTGCTTGGCGATGAGTCTGGACTGTTTATAGTCCTACGTGACCGAAAAAGGATCTGGGGGCCTAGGCAGGGGCAGCGATGCCAACAAGTGGGAAAAATCGGCAGCGCGGTGTAGACTCCTGCAGCTGAAGGCCCGTCGGGGAAGAATCGGCAGCGCAGATTTGTTGACGAACACGGGCTGGACGCAGGGCTGTCTAGGCCAGGCAGGAAAATTCGTCAAGGGGACGCGCTGACGAAACAGGGGCTGTTCAGAACACAGCAGGCAGTGTTGGAATCGGCAGCGCCGACGAAATCGGAGAAGTCGGGCAGAATTCGGCAGCCGGTGCTGGCGATGAGTCCGGACGATTTTATAGTCCCAGGCTGTGACGGAAACGACTTGAGGTCCTAGACACACACTGGGCATGGGCAGCTATGCCAACAGTAGGAAAAATCGGCAGCGCAGATTTTGTATGACGAACATGGGTGTACTGGACGCTGGGGCTGTCCAGGCCAGGCAGGAAAAATCGTCAAGGGGATGCTTCTGACAGAAGCAGGGGCTGTTCAGACACAGCAGGCAGTGCTGGAATCGGCCAGCGTCCGACGAAATCGGCAGAAATCGGTCAGCCGGTTTGCTGGCGATGAGTCCTGAGGACTGTTTATAGTCCTAGGCGTGACGAAAAAGACTGGGGGCCTAGGCAGGGGCAGCGATGCCCAACAAGTGGGAAAAATCGGCAGCGCGCGAGATCCCAGCTGGAGGCCCGTCGGGAAAAACGCAGCGCAGATTTGTTGACTTAGAACACTGCTGGGACCTGGGCTGTCTAGACCAGGCAGGAAAATTCCGTCAAGGGTAACGCGCTTCGACGAAACAGGGGCTGTTCAGACACAGCAGCAGGGCAGTGTTGAGAATCCGGCAGCGCCGACAAAAAAAAAATAAAAAAAAAATCGGAGAAGTACGCAGAATCGGCAGCCCGGGTTCTGGCGATGAGATCCTGACGATTTTATAGTCCCAGGCTTGAAAACGAAACCGACCGGGGGCCATAGACACACACTGGGGCAGTGGCAGCTATGCCAACAGTGGGAAAAATCTCGGCAGCGCAGATTTGTTGACGAACATGGGCTGGAAACGCTGGGCTGTTCCATGCCAGGCATGGAATAAATCGTCAAGGGGATGCGCTGACGAAGCAGGGCTGTTCAGACACAGCGGGCAGTGCTGGAATCGGCCAGCGCCGACGAAATTGGAGAAGTCGCAGAATCGCAGCCGTGCTGGCGATGAGTCTGGACTGTTTATAGTCCTAGGCGTGACGAAAAAGACTGGGGGCCCAAGCAAGCGGCAGCGATGCCAACATTGTGAAAAATCGGCAGCGCGGAGATCCGCACTGAGGCCCGTCGGGAAAATCGGCAGCGCAGATTTGTTGACGAACACGGGCTGGGACGCTGTGGCTGTGTCGAGTGCCAGCAGGAAAATTCGTCAAAGGGACCGCGCTGACGAAACAGGGGCTGTTCAGACACAGCAGGCAGTGTTTGAATCGGCAGCGCGGACGGAACATGGGGGCTGTTTCAGAACAAATCGGCAACGTCGGAAAAATCGGCAGACGCGATATTTAGTGCAGCTGGAGGCCCTATCAGCTGGCTGCCCGCAACGAGTTCATTCAATTCTCTGCCCTAAAATCAACATAACTCTCCGATTGTGTTGTTCGCTATCTTGGAAGAAGAGGATGCTCTTCCTCCCCGCGTCGGCCGGGTGCGATTACCCGGGACGGCAGTACGTTCAAAATCACTATGCCCTATCGCCACAACTGCTGATGGGGGGATTAGAGTCCGGCCATGGTGGTGAGGGGAGGCCAAGACCGAGAAAGCAAGAGTTTTCCACCCGGGGCTCCTCCGTGGCCGCGGCATGCGCGCTAGCCGGTTGTTTCCCCGCATAGGCCCGCCAAGAAAACGTCATGCTTTCCACGTGAAATCAATCCAGTAAAAAATCAGCCATATTTTGTTGTGAGGCTGCCAGCCGAATTTGGGGTCATTCTCCCGGGCCGTGGTTTCCTATTTTTGGCGTATTTCCCTTGATTTTTAATGGTAGGAACATAAAAAAAATACTATCCCGACCGTCGAAAAAATCTGGAAAATTTATAAAAGTGGATTGGATTTTTGCCAACCTATGTGCAAAATTTCATACGCTCAAAATACCAAGAAATGAATTTTTTTAGAGAGGGGGTGAACAGCTGGGACCTAATAGTAGTGTCTGCCCCTGCCAGAGTCTGCAATAACCACTTATAGACTCATGAGGTGGGTGCCCCCCGACTGGCCATGGGGCGCGCTGGCTGGCGCCCATAGGCCTGCCCTGCGGGGGATTTTCGAGCTGCCTGGCTCTACACACGTGGGCGGGCCTCACGGCCCGAAGTAACGCCGCCATCGATGACTCCTTTTTCCGTCCGGTCGACGACCCGATTTTCCGACCATCCCCGCCCTATAAAAATCCAACACGCGCGCGCGCCCGCCCTGCAGATGGCCCAGCGCAAACCGAAGCGTCTGCGCTGCCGTGGCGCTGGGGCGCTGGGGCCTGAGGGCCTGGGGGCCCTTGGGGGCCCTTGGCGCTCTGGGGGCGATTGGGCGCAAGGCGCTGGCGCCGCGGCAATGATTTCCATTGCCGCGCTGCGCAAACGGGTGCTGACGGCGGGGACAGCTCCCTGCTGTCTGGCTATCTTCTTACCCGCGGGGGGGCTGCCTTCGGGTGCCTTGCCCCCATCCTTTTGCGCTCGTGCCTGCCCCCCGCGCGGGAGAGGCTACGGCACAGCTCTGCGGGCAGCGGTGCCAGTCAGTGGGAAAAATCGGCAGCCGGGACAGCCCCCTCTGGCTTGCTGTCGTGCCCGCGGGGGGGCTGCCTTCGGGCCCGGGTCAAAGCGGCAGCGATGCCAGAAAGTGGAAACATACGGCATGCGCGGACAGCCCCCGCTGGCTTGCTGTCGTGCCCGCGGGGGGGCTGCCTTACGGGCCCACCGGGGCAGCGGCAGCGATGCCAACAGTGGGGAAATAATCGGCAGCAGCGGACAGCCCCTCGCTGGCTTGCTTTACTTGTGCCCGCGGGGGGGCTGCCTTCGGGCCCGGGGCAGCGAGCAGCGATGCCAGCAGTGGGAAAAATCGGCAGCGCGTGACAGCCCCCGCTGGCTTGCTGTCGTGCCCAGCTTGGGGGCTGCCTTCGCCCGGGTGCAGCGGCTAGCGATGCCAGCAGTGGAAAAATGCACGCGGGACAGCCACCTGCTTCCCCCCCCCCCCTGTGGCCCCGGCTCCCTACGCCACACGCAGCGAGCCATACAGGAAAAATCAATCGGCAGCGCGGACAGCCCCCGCTGGCTTGCTGTCGTGCCCATGCGGGGGGCTGCCTTCGGGCCCGGGAGCGCAGCGATGCCAGCAGTGGGAAAGAATCGTCAATCGCGGACAGCCCCCTGCTGCTTGCTGTGCCGTTCCCCGCGGCTGGGGGTCTCCTTCGGCCCGGTGCAGCGGACAGCGATGCAAGCAGTGGGAAAAATCGTCAGCGCGAACAGCCCCCGCTGGCTTTGGCTGTCGTGCCCGCGGGGGGGCTGCCTACGGGCCCCGGGCAAGCGGCAGAGCGATGCCAGCAGTGGGAAAAATCGCATCGCGGACAGCCCCCGCTGGCTTGGGCTGTCGTGTCCCCGCGGGGGGGCTGCCTTCGGGCCCGGGGCAGCGGCAGCGATTGCCAGCAGTGGGAAAAATCGCATCCGCGCGGACAGCCCCTCGCTGTCTTGCTGTCTTGCCCCTCGGGTGGTGGCTGCCTGCGGGCCCCGGGCCCCGGCGCTCTTGCCCTGCCCCCCGCGCGGGAGAGGCTCGGCGCTGCTTGGGGCCAGCCCGACGTCAGCTGGCCCGCAGGGCATAGCGCGCTGACCAGGTTTTCCTCACTTCCCGCCAAGAAAAACGTCGTGCTTTCCACATGAAAACCAATCCAGTAAAATCAGCCATATTTTTGTGAGGCTGCCAGCCGAATTTGGGGTCATTTTTCCGGGCCGGTTCCTATTTTTGCGTATTTCTGTGATTTTTAATGGTAGAAAATAAAAAAAAAATACTTCCCGAACCTCGAAAAAATCTGGAAAATTTGATAAAAGTTGGATTGGATTTTTTCCAACATATGTGCAAAATTTCAGCTCAAAATACCAAGAAATGAATGTTTTAGAGGGGGGTGACAGCTGGACCTAGTAGTGTCTAACCCCTGCCAGAGCTGCAATAACACTTATAGCTCTTATAGGGGTGCCCCCAGCTGGCCATGGGGCGCGCTGGCTGGCGCCCATAGGCCTGCCGCGTAAGATTTGTGGGCTGCTGCTATGCTCGGACGAACGTGGGGGGCCTCCATGGCCCGAAGAAACGCCCCCCTCGATGACCTTTTTCCGGCCGGCGACGACCCGATCCCGGCCACCGTCCCTGTGACCCCCTCGCAACCCGTTGGGCAGTTGGGGCTGCGTATCCGCGGCTGCGGGCGCGCACGCACTCTGATTTGCCTCGCGCGTGCCCAACCAATAGCAAGCCCCACCGCGCCCAACGGCTGGGCGCGACGTCACGATGCCGCCCACCGGCCCTGTGACCCGCTCCAAGCCGTTGGGCGCGTTGGGGCTGCTGATCCGCGGCCTGCGCCGCGCACGCACGTCGGATTTTCCACGCGATCGTGCCAACCAATGTGCAGCCCCAACGCGCCCCAACGGCGTGGCGCGACGTCACGATTCCGGCCACCGTCCCTGTGACTACCTCCAAGCCGTTGGGCGCGTTGGGGCTGCGTATCCGCGGCTGCGGGCGCTCACGCACTCTGATTGGCCAGCGCTCGTGCCACCAAATAGGCTGCCCCAACGCGCCCGAACTCCTTGGCGCGACTGCACGATTCCGGCCACCGTCCCTGAGACCCGCGCCAAGCCTGTTGGGCGCGTCTGGGGCTGCTTAATCCGCGGCTGCGGGCGCGCACGCACTCTGATTTGCCAGCGCTCGTGCCAACCAATAGGCAGCCCCAACGCGCCCAAC
>CM055352.1:18255557-18258328 GCA_029228515.1 Populus alba x Populus x berolinensis | reverse complement strand
CCTGGCGTGACGAAAAAGACTGGGGGCCTAGGACATGCCACTGGGGCAATGGCGCGATCCGCCAACAGTGGGGAAAAAATCGGCAGCGCAGATTTTTGACGAACACGGGCTGGACGCTGGGCTGTCAGGCCAGGCAGGC
Source organism: Populus alba x Populus x berolinensis (assembly GCA_029228515.1). Classification (NCBI taxonomy): domain Eukaryota; kingdom Viridiplantae; phylum Streptophyta; class Magnoliopsida; order Malpighiales; family Salicaceae; genus Populus; species Populus alba x Populus x berolinensis. The sequence goes on along the minus strand of CM055352.1, from coordinate 18,258,189 downwards.
AGAAAATTCGTCAAGGGGACGCGCTGACGAAACAGGGGTGTTCAGACACAGCAGGCAGTGTTGGAATCGGCAGCGCCGACGAAATCGGAGAAGTCGGCAGAATCGGCAGCCGGTGCTGGCGATGAGTCCGGACGATTTATAGTCCCAGGCTTGACGGAAACGACTGGGGGCCTAGACACACACTGGGGCAGTGGCAGCTATGCCAACAGTGGGAAAAATCGGCAGCGCAGATTTTTTGACGAACATGGGCTGGACGCTGGGCTGTCCAGGCCAGGCAGGAAAAATCGTCAAGGGATGCGCTGACGAAGCAGGGCTGTTCAGACACAGCGGGCAGTGTTGGAATCGGCAGCGCCGACGAAATTGGAGAAGTCGGCAGAATCGGCAGCCGGTGCTGGCGATGAGTCTGGACTGTTTATAGTCCTAGGCGTGACGAAAAAGACTGGGGGCCTAGGCAGCGGCAGCGATGCCAACAGTGGGAAAAATCGGCAGCGCGGAGATCCGCAGCTGGAGGCCCGTCGGGGAAAATCGGCAGCGCAGATTTGTTGACGAACACGGGCTGGACGCTGGGCTGTCGAGGCCAGGCAGGAAAATTCGTCAAGGGGACGCGCTGACGAAACAGGGGCTGTTCAGACACAGCAGGCAGTGTTGGAATCGGCAGCGCGGACGAACGAGGGGCTGTTCAGACAAATCGGCAACGTCGGAAAAATCGGCAGCGCGGATTTGTGCAGCTGGAGGCCCTATCAGCTGGCTGCCCGCAACGAGTCATTCAATTCTCTGCCCTATCAACATAACTCCCGATGTGTTGTTCGCTATCTTGGAAGAAGAGATCTCTTCCTCCCCGCGTCGGCCGGGTGCGATTACCCGGCGGCGTCGTTCAAATCACTGCCCTATCGGCCACAACTGCTGATGGGGGGGATTAGAGGCCGGCCATGGTGGTGAGGGGAGGCCAAGACCGTGAAAGCAAGAGTTTTCCCGGGGCTCCTCCGGTGGCCGCGGCATGCGCGCTGCCGGTTTTCCCGCATCCCGCCAAGAAAACGTCATGCTTTCCACGTGAAATCAATCCAGTAAAATCAGCCATATTTTTGTGAGGCTGCCAGCCGAATTTGGGGTCATTCCGGGCCGGTTCCTATTTTTGCGTATTTCCTTGATTTTTAATGGTAGGAAAATAAAAAAAAATACTTCCCGACCTCGAAAAAATCTGGGAAAATTTATAAAGGTGGATTGGATTTTTGCCAACCTATGTGCAAAATTTCAGCTCAAAATACCAAGAAATGAATTTTTTAGAGGGGGGGTGACAGCTGGGACCTAGTAGTGTCTGCCCCTGCCAGAGCTGCAATAACACTTATAGCTCTTTAGGGGGTGCCCCCCGACTGGCCATGGGGCGCGCTGGCTGGCGCCCATAGGCCTGCCGCGGGGGATTTGCGAGCTGCTGCTACACACGTGGGGGGCCTCACGGCCCGAAGTAACGCCGCCATCGATGACCCGTTTTCCGGCCGGCGACGACCCGATTCCGACCACCGCCCTATAAAAATCACACGCGCGCGCCCGCCGCGCCCGCGTCTGCGCTTGGCGCTGGGGCGCTGGGGCCTGAGGGCCTGGGGCCCTTGGGGGCCCTTGGGCTCTTGGGCGATTGGGGCGCGCGCGCGCGCGGCAATGATTTCCATGCCGCGCTGCGCAACGGGGGCTGACGCGGGGACAGCCCCTGCTGGCTGGCTATCTTACCGCGGGGGGGCTGCCTTCGGGCCTTGCCCCCTGCGCTCTTGCCTGCCCCCCGCGCGGGAGAGGCTACGCACACTCTGCGGCAGCGATGCCAGCAGTGGGAAAAATCGGCAGCGCGGACAGCCCCCTCTGGCTTGCTGTCGTGCCCGCGGGGGGGCTGCCTTCGGGCCCGGGGCAGCGGCAGCGATGCCAGCAGTGGGAAAAATCGGCAGCGCGGACAGCCCCCGCTGGCTTGCTGTCGTGCCCGCGGGGGGGCTGCCTTCGGGCCCGGGGCAGCGGCAGCGATGCCAGCAGTGGGAAAAATCGGCAGCGCGGACAGCCCCCGCTGGCTTGCTGTCGTGCCCGCGGGGGGGCTGCCTTCGGGCCCGGGGCAGCGGCAGCGATGCCAGCAGTGGGAAAAATCGGCAGCGCGGACAGCCCCCGCTGGCTTGCTGTCGTGCCCGCGGGGGGGCTGCCTTCGGGCCCGGGGCAGCGGCAGCGATGCCAGCAGTGGGAAAAATCGGCAGCGCGGACAGCCCCCGCTGGCTTGCTGTCGTGCCCGCGGGGGGGCTGCCTTCGGGCCCGGGGCAGCGGCAGCGATGCCAGCAGTGGGAAAAATCGGCAGCGCGGACAGCCCCCGCTGGCTTGCTGTCGTGCCCGCGGGGGGGCTGCCTTCGGGCCCGGGGCAGCGGCAGCGATGCCAGCAGTGGGAAAAATCGGCAGCGCGGACAGCCCCGCTGGCTTGCTGTCGTGCCCGCGGGGGGGCTGCCTTCGGGCCCGGGGCAGCGGCAGCGATGCCAGCAGTGGGAAAAATCGGCAGCGCGGACAGCCCCCGCTGGCTTGCTGTCGTGCCCGCGGGGGGGCTGCCTTCGGGCCCGGGGCAGCGGCAGCGATGCCAGCAGTGGGAAAAATCGGCAGCGCGGACAGCCCCCGC
>CM055352.1:18203890-18245457 GCA_029228515.1 Populus alba x Populus x berolinensis | reverse complement strand
GGCTCAAAAGGTCCATAACAATAGATCCGACCGTTGGATCGCTCTAAAATTTTTTTCACGAGTTTCCGGAGGCTGTTTTACTTGGAGTAGCGTGGAATCAGTACCGCACTCCGACGATGCCCAGTCGGACCTTACCACCGACATGACTAGAGTACCGGTAAAAAGGTCCATAACAATAGATCCGACCGTTGGATCGCTCTAAAATTTTTTCACGAGTTTCCGGAAGCTGTTTTACTTGGAGTAGCGTGGAATCAGTACCGCACTCCGACGATGTCCAGTCGGACCTTACCACGGACACGACTAGAGTACCGGTAAAAAGGTCCATAACAATAGATCCGACCGTTGGATCGCTCTAAATTTTTTTCACGAGTTTTCGGAAGCTGTTTTACTTGGAGTAGCGTGGAATCAGTACCGCACTCCGACGATGTCCGGTCGGGCCTTAACACCGACATGAGTAGAGTACCGGCTCAAAAGGTCCATAACTATAGATCCGACCGTTGGATCGCTCTAAAATTTTTTTCACGACTTTCCGGAGCTGTTTTACTTCGAGTAGCGTGTAATCAAACCGCACTCCGACGCTGTCCGGTCGGGCCTTACCACCGACATGACTAGAGTACCGGCTCAAAAGGTCCATAACAATAGATCCGACCGTTGGATCGCTATAAAAGTTTTTTCACGAGTTTTCGGAGGCTGTTTTACTTGGAGTAGCTTGGAATCAGTACCCCACTCCACGATGCCCAGTCGGACCTTACCACGGACACGACTAGAGTACCGGGTAAAAAGGTCCATAACAATAGATCCGACCGTTGGATCGCTCTAAAATTTTTTTCACGAGTTTCCGGAAGCTGTTTTACTTGAGTAGCGTGGAATCAGTACCGCACTCCGACGATGTCCGGTCGGGCCTTAACACCGACATGAGTAGAGTACCGCTCAAAAGGTCCATAACTATAGATCCGACCGTTGGATCGTCTAAAATTTTTTTCACGACTTTCCGGAGGCTGTTTTACTTGGAGTAGCGTGTAATCAGAACCGCACTCCGACGCTGTCCGGTCGGGCCTTACCACCGACATGACTAGAGTACCGGCTCAAAAGGTCCATAACAATAGATCCGACCGTTGGATCGCTCTAAAATTTTTTTCACGAGTTTCCCGAGGCTGTTTTACTTGGAGTAGCTTGGAATCAGTACCCCACTCCAACGATGCCCAGTCGGACCTTACCACGGACACGACTAGAGTACCGGGTAAAAAGGTCCATAACAATAGATCCGACCGTTGGATCGCTAAAATTTTTTTCACGAGTTTCCGGAGGCTGTTTTACTTGGAGTAGCGTGGAATCAGTACCCACTCCGACGATGCCCGGTCGGCCTTACCACGACACGACTAGAGTACCGGGTAAAAAGGTCCATAACAATAGATCCGACCGTTGGATCGCTCTAAAATTTTTTTCACGAGTTTCCGGAGGCTGTTTTACTTGGAGTAGCGTGGAATCAGTACCGCACTCCGACGATGCCAGTCGGACCTTACCACGGACACGACTAGAGTACCGGTAAAAAGGTCCATAACAATAGATCCGACCGTTGGATCGCTCTAAAATTTTTTTCACGATTAGCCTGTGAAATCAGTACCGCACTCCGACGATGTCCGTCGGCCTTAACACCGACATGAGTAGAGTACCGCTAAAAGGTCCATAACTATAGATCCGACCGTTGGATCGCTCTAAAATTTTTTTCACGACTTTCCGGAGGCTGTTTTACTTGGAGTAGCGTGTAATCAGAACCGCACTCCGACGCTGTCCGGTCGGGCCTTACCAACGACATGACTAGTAGTACGGCTCAAAAGGTCCATAACAATAGATCCGACCGTTGGATCGCTATAAAAGTTTTTTCACGAGTTTCCGGAGGCTGTTTTACTTGGAGTAGCTTGGAATCAGTACCCCATCCAACGATGCCCAGTCGGACCTTACCACGGACACGACTAGAGTACCGGGTAAAAGGTCCATAACAATAGATCCGACCGTTGGATCGCTCTAAAATTTTTTTCACGAGTTTCCGGAAGCTGTTTTACTTGGAGTAGCGTGGAATCAGTACCGCACTCCGACGATGTCCGTCGGGCCTTACCACCGACATGACTAGAGTACCGGCTCAAAAGGTCCATAACAATAGATCCGACCGTTGGATCGCTAAAAAGTTTTTTCACGAGTTTCCGGAGGCTGTTTTACTTGGAGTAGCGTGGAATCAGTACCCCACTCAACGATGCCAGTCGGCCTTACCACGACATGACTAGAGTACCGGTAAAAAGGTCCATAACAATAGATCCGACCGTTGGATCGCTCTAAAATTTTTTCACGAGTTTCCGAAAGCTGTTTTACTTGGAGTAGCGTGGAATCAGTACCGCACTCCGACGATGCCCAGTCGGACCTTACCACGGACACGACTAGAGTACCGGTAAAAAGGTCCATAACAATAGATCCGACCGTTGGATCGCTCTAAAATTTTTTTCACGAGTTTCCGAAGCTGTTTTACTTGGAGTAGCGTGGAATCAGTACCGCACTCCGACGATGTCCGGTCGGGCCTTAACACCGACATGACTAGAGTACCGGCTCAAAAGGTCCATAACTATAGATCCGACCGTTGGATCGCTCTAAAATTTTTTTCACGACTTTCCGGAGGCTGTTTTACTTGGAGTAGCGTGTAATCAGAACCGCACTCCGACGCTGTCCGTCGGGCCTTACCACCGACATGACTAGAGTACCGGCTCAAAAGGTCCATAACAATAGATCCGACCGTTGGATCGCTATAAAAGTTTTTTCACGAGTTTCCGGAGGCTGTTTTACTTGGAGTAGCTTGGAATCAGTACCCCACTCCAACGATGCCCAGTCGGACCTTACCACGGACACGACTAGAGTACCGGGTAAAAAGGTCCATAACAATAGATCCGACCGTTGGATCGCTCTAAAATTTTTTTCACGAGTTTCCGGAAGCTGTTTTACTTGGAGTAGCGTGAAATCAGTACCGCACTCCGACGATGCCCAGTCGGACCTTACAAGGACACGACTAGAGTACCGGGTAAAAGGTCCATAACAATAGATCCGACCGTTGGATCGCTCTAAAATTTTTTTCACGAGTTTCCGGAAGCTGTTTTACTTGGAGTAGCGTGGAATCAGTACCGCACTCCGACGATGTCCGGTCGGGCCTTAACACCGACATGAGTAGAGTACCGGCTCAAAAGGTCCATAACTATAGATCCGACCGTTGGATCGGTCTAAAATTTTTTTCACGACTTTCCGGAGGCTGTTTTACTTCGAGTAGCGTGTAATCAGAACCGCACTCCGACGCTGTCCGGTCGGGCCTTACCACCGACATGACTAGAGTACCGCTCAAAAGGTCCATAACAATAGATCCGACCGTTGGATCGCTATAAAGTTTTTTCACGAGTTTCCGGAGGCTGTTTTACTTGGAGTAGCGTGGAATCAGTACCCCACTCCAACGATGCCCAGTCGGACCTTACCACGACATGACTAGAGTACCGGTAAAAAGGTCCATAACAATAGATCCGACCGTTGGATCGCTCTAAAATTTTTTTCACGAGTTTCCGGAAGCTGTTTTACTTGGAGTAGCGTGGAATCAGTACCGCACTCCGACGATGTCCGGTCGGCCTTAACACCGACATGAGTAGAGTACCGCTCAAAAGGTCCATAACTATAGATCCGACCGTTGGATCGTCTAAAATTTTTTTCACGACTTTCCGGAGGCTGTTTTACTTGGAGTAGCGTAATCAGAACCGCACTCCGACGCTGTCCGGTCGGGCCTTACCACCGACATGACTAGAGTACCGGCTCAAAAGGTCCATAACAATAGATCCGACCGTTGGATCGCTCTAAAATTTTTTTCACGAGTTTCCGGAGGCTGTTTTACTTGGAGTAGCGTGGAATCAGTACCCCACTCCGACGATGTCCAGTCGGACCTTACCACGGACATGACTAGAGTACCGGTAAAAAGGTCCATAACAATAGATCCGACCGTTGGATCGCTCTAAAATTTTTTTCACGAGTTTCCGAGGAGCTGTTTTACTTGGAGTAGCGTGGAATCAGTACCCCACTCCGACGATGCCCGGTCGGACCTTACCACGGACACGACTAGAGTACCGGTAAAAAGGTCCATAACAATAGATCCGACCGTTGGATCGCTCTAAAATTTTTTTCACGAGTTTCCGGAAGCTGTTTTACTTGGAGTAGCGTGGAATCAGTACCGCACTCCGACGATGCCCAGTCGGACCTTACCACGGACACGACTAGAGTACCGGGTAAAAAGGTCCATAACAGTAGATCCGACCGTTGGATCGCTCTAAAATTTTTTTCACGAGTTTCCGGAAGCTGTTTTACTTGGAGTAGCGTGGAATCAGTACCGCACTCCGACGATGTCCGTCGGGCCTTAACACCGACATGAGTAGAGTACCGCTCAAAAGGTCCATAACTTATAGATCCGACCGTTGGATCGCTCTAAAATTTTTTTCACGACTTTCCGGAGGCTGTTTTACTTGGAGTAGCGTGTAATCAGAACCGCACTCCGACGCTGTCCGGTCGGGCCTTACCAACGACATGACTAGAGTACCGGCTCAAAAGGTCCATAACAATAGATCCGACCGTTGGATCGCTATAAAAGTTTTTTCACGAGTTTTCGGAGGCTGTTTTACTTGGAGTAGCTTGGAATCAGTACCCCACTCCAACGATGCCCAGTCGGACCTTACCACGGACACGACTAGAGGCCGGGTAAAAAGGTCCATAACAATAGATCCGACCGTTGGATCGCTCTAAAATTTTTTTCACGAGTTTCCGAAGCTGTTTTACTTGGAGTAGCGTGGAATCAGTACCGCACTCCGACGATGTCCGGTCGGGCCTTAACACCGACATGAGTGAGAGAGTCCGCTTCAAAAGGTCCATAACTATAGATCCGACCGTTGGATCGATCTAAAATTTTTTTCACGACTTTCCGAGGCTGTTTACTTGGAGTAGCGTGTAATCAGAACCCACTCCGACGCTGTCCGGTCGGGCCTTACCACGACATGACTAGAGTACCGGCTCAAAAGGTCCATAACAATAGATCCGACCGTTGGATCGCTATAAAAGTTTTTTCACGAGTTTCCGAAGGCTGTTTTACTTGGAGTAGCGTGGAATCAGTACCCCACTCCAACGATGCCCAGTCGGACCTTACCACGGACACGACTAGAGTACGGTAAAAAGGTCCATAACAATAGATCCGACCGTTGGATCGCTCTAAAATTTTTTTCACGAGTTTCCGGAAGCTGTTTTACTTGGAGTAGCGTGGAATCAGTACCGCACTCCGACGATGCCCGGTCGGCCTTACCACCGACATGACTAGAGTACCGGCTAAAAAGGTCCATAACATAGATCCGACCGTTGGATCGCTCTAAAATTTTTTTCACGACTTTCCGGAGGCTGTTTTACTTTGAGTAGCGTGTAATCAGAACCGCACTCCGACGCTGTCCGGTCGGGCCTTACCACGACATGACTAGTACCGGGCTCAAAAGGTCCATAACAATAGATCCGACCGTTGGATCGCTATAAAAGTTTTTTCACGAGTTTCCGGAGCTGTTTTACTTGGAGTAGCTTGGAATCAGTACCCAACTCCAACGATGCCCAGTCGGACCTTACCACGGACACGACTAGAGTACCGGTAAAAAGGTCCATAACAATAGATCCGACCGTTGGATCGCTCTAAAATTTTTTCACGAGTTTCCGGAAGCTGTTTTACTTGGAGTAGCGTGGAATCAGTACCGCACTCCGACGATGCCCAGTCGGACCTTACCACCGACACGACTAGAGTACCGGGTAAAAAGGTCCATAACAATAGATCCGACCGTTGGATCGCTCTAAAATTTTTTTCACGAGTTTCGGAAGGCTGTTTTACTTGGAGTAGCGTGGAATCAGTACCGCACTCCGACGATGTCCGGTCGGGCCTTAACACCGACATGACTAGAGTACCGGCTCAAAAGGTCCATAACTATAGATCCGACCGTTGGATCGCTCTAAAATTTTTTTCACGACTTTCCGGAGGCTGTTTTACTTCGAGTAGCGTGTAATCAGAACCGCACTCCGACGATGTCCGGTCGGGCCTTACCACCGACATGACTAGTTACCGCTCAAAAGGTCCATAACAATAGATCCGACCGTTGGATCGCTATAAAATTTTTTCACGAGTTTTCGGAGGCTGTTTTACTTGGAGTAGCTTGGAATCAGTACCCCACTCCAACGATGCCCAGTCGGACCTTACCACGGACACGAAAGAGTACCGGGTAAAAAGGTCCATAACAATAGATCCGACCGTTGGATCGCTCTAAAATTTTTTCACGAGTTTCCGGAAGCTGTTTTACTTGAGTAGCGTGGAATCAGTACCGCACTCCGACGATGTCCGGTCGGGCCTTAACACCGACATGAGTAGAGTACCGGCTCAAAAGGTCCATAACTATAGATCCGACCGTTGATCGCTCTAAAATTTTTTTCACGACTTTCCGGGGCTGTTTTACTTGGAGTAGCGTGTAATCAGAACCGCACTCCGACGCTGTCCGGTCGGGCCTTACCACCGACATGACTAGAGTACCGGCTCAAAAGGTCCATAACAATAGATCCGACCGTTGGATCGCTCTAAAATTTTTTTCACGAGTTTCCGGAGGCTGTTTTACTTGGAGTAGCTTGGAATCAGTACCCCACTCCAACGATGCCCAGTCGGACCTTACCACGGACACGACTAGAGTACCGGGTAAAAAGGTCCATAACAATAGATCCGACCGTTGGATCGCTCTAAAATTTTTTCACGAGTTTCCGGAAGCTGTTTTACTTGGAGTAGCGTGGAATCAGTACCGCACTCCGACGATGCCCGGTCGGGCCTTACCACCGACATGACTAGAGTACCGGTAAAAAGGTCCATAACAATAGATCCGACCGTTGGATCGCTCTAAATTTTTTTCACGAGTTTCCGGAAGCTGTTTTACTTGGAGTAGCGTGGAATCAGTACCGCACTCCGACGATGTCCAGTCGACCTTACCACGACACGACTAGAGTACCGGTAAAAAGGTCCATAACAATAGATCCGACCGTTGGATCGCTCTAAAAATTTTTTCCACGAGTAGCGTGGAAATCAGTACCGCACTCCGACGATGTCCGGTCGGGCCTTAACACCGACATGACTAGAGTACCGGCTCAAAGGTCCATAACTATAGATCCGACCGTTGGATCGCTCTAAAATTTTTTCACGACTTTCCGGAGGCTGTTTTACTTGGAGTAGCGTGGAATCAGAACCCACTCCGACGATGTCCGGTCGGCCTTACCACCGACATGACTAGAGTACGGCTCAAAAGGTCCATAACAATAGATCCGACCGTTGGATCGCTATAAAAGTTTTTTCACGAGTTTCCGGAGGCTGTTTTACTTGGAGTAGCGTGGAATCAGTACCCCACTCCAACGATGCCCAGTCGGACCTTACCACGACACGACTAGAGTACCGGGTAAAAAGGTCCATAACAATAGATCCGACCGTTGGATCGCTCTAAAATTTTTTTCACGAGTTTCCGGAAGGCTGTTTTACTTGGAGTAGCGTGGAATCAGTACCGCACTCCGACGATGCCAGTCGGACCTTACCAGGACACGACTAGAGTACCGGTAAAAAGGTCCATAACAATAGATCCGACCGTTGGATCGCTCTAAAATTTTTTCACGACTTTCCGGAAGCTGTTTTACTTGGAGTAGCGTGGAATCAGTACCGCACTCCGACGATGTCCGGTCGGCCTTAACACCGACATGAGTAGAGTACCGGCTCAAAAGGTCCATAACTATAGATCCGACCGTTGGATCGCTCTAAAATTTTTTTCACGACTTTCCGGAGGCTGTTTTACTTCGAGTAGCGTGTAATCAGAACCGCACTCCGACGCTGTCCGGTCGGGCCTTACCACCGACATGACTAGTATACGGCTCAAAAGGTCCATAACAATAGATCCGACCGTTGGATCGCTATAAAAGTTTTTTCACGAGTTTCCGGAGGCTGTTTTACTTGGAGTAGCTTGGAATCAGTACCCCACTCCAACGATGCCCAGTCGGACCTTACCACGGACACGACTAGAGTACCGGGTAAAAAGTCCATAACAATAGATCCGACCGTTGGATCGCTCTAAAATTTTTTTCACGAGTTTCCGGAAGCTGTTTTACTTGGAGTAGCGTGGAATCAGTACCGCACTCCGACGATGTCCGGTCGGGCCTTAACACCGACATGAGTAGAGTACCGGCTCAAAAGGTCCATAACTATAGATCCGACCGTTGGATCGCTCTAAAATTTTTTTCACGACTTTCCGGAGGCTGTTTTACTTGAGTAGCGTGTAATCAGAACCGCACTCCGACGCTGTCCGTCGGCCTTACCAACGACACATAGAGAGTACCGGGAAAAAGGTCCATAACAATAGATCCGACCGTTGGATCGCTCTAAAAATTTTTTCACGAGTTTCCGAGGCTGTTTTACTTGGAGTAGCTTGGAATCAGTACCCCACTCCTGCCAGTCGGACCTTACCACGGACACGACTAGAGTACCGGCTAAAAAGGTCCATAACAATAGATCCGACCGTTGGATCGCTCTAAAATTTTTTCACGAGTTTCCGGAAGCTGTTTTACTTGGAGTAGCGTGGAATCAGTACCGCACTCCGACGATGTCCGGTCGGGCCTTACCAGGACATGACTAGAGTACCGGGTAAAAAGGTCCATAACAATAGATCCGACCGTTGGATCGCTCTAAAAATTTTTTCACGAGTTTCCGGAGGCTGTTTTACTTGGAGTAGCGTGGAATCAGTACCCCACTCCGACGATGCCCAGTCGGACCTTACCACGACACGACTAGAGTACCGGTAAAAAGGTCCATAACAATAGATCCGACCGTTGGATCGCTCTAAAATTTTTTTCACGAGTTTCCGGAAGCTGTTTTACTTGGAGTAGCGTGGAATCAGTACCGCACTCCGACGATGTCCGGTCGGGCCTTAACACCGACATGAGTAGAGTACCGGCTCAAAAGGTCCATAACTATAGATCCGACCGTTGGATCGCTCTAAAATTTTTTCACGACTTTCCGGAGGCTGTTTTACTTGGAGTAGCGTGTAATCAGAACCGCACTCCGACGCTGTCCGGTCGGGCCTTACCACGACATGACTAGAGTACCGGCTCAAAAGGTCCATAACAATAGATCCGACCGTTGGATCGCTATAAAATTTTTTCACGAGTTTCCGAAGGCTGTTTTACTTGGAGTAGCTGGAATCAGTACCCCACTCCAACGATGCCCAGTCGGACCTTACCACGACACGACTAGAGTACGGGTAAAAAGGTCCATAACAATAGATCCGACCGTTGGATCGCTCTAAAATTTTTTTCACGAGTTTCCGGAAGCTGTTTTACTTGGAGTAGCGTGGAATCAGTACCGCACTCCGACGATGTCCGGTCGGGCCTTAACACCGACATGAGTAGAGTACCGGCTCAAAAGGTCCATAACTATAGATCCGACCGTTGGATCGCTCTAAAATTTTTTTCACGACTTTCCGGAGGCTGTTTTACTTCGAGTAGCGTGTAATCAGAACCGCACTCCGACGCTGTCCGGTCGGGCCTTACCAACGACATGACTAGAGTACCGGCTCAAAAGGTCCATAACAATAGATCCGACCGTTGGATCGCTATAAAAGTTTTTTCACGAGTTTCCGGAGGCTGTTTTACTTGGAGTAGCTTGGAATCAGTACCCACTCCAACGATGCCCAGTCGGACCTTACCACGGACACGACTAGAGTACCGGGTAAAAAGGTCCATAACAATAGATCCGACCGTTGATCGCTCTAAAATTTTTTTCACGAGTTTCCGAAGCTGTTTTACTTGGAGTAGCGTGTAATCAGAACCGCACTCCGACGCTGTCCGGTCGGGCCTTACCACCGACATGACTAGATACCGGCTCAAAAGGTCCATAACAATAGATCCGACCGTTGGATCGCTATAAAAGTTTTTCACGAGTTTCCGGAGGCTGTTTTACTTGGAGTAGCTTGGAATCAGTACCCCACTCCAACGATGCCCAGTCGGACCTTACCACGGACACGACTAGAGTACCGGGTAAAAAGGTCCATAACAATAGATCCGACCGTTGGATCGCTCTAAAATTTTTTTCACGAGTTTCCGGAAGCTGTTTTACTTGGAGTAGCGTGGAATCAGTACCGCACTCCGACGATGTCCGGTCGGGCCTTAACACCGACATGAGTAGAGTACCGGCTCAAAAGGTCCATAACTATAGATCCGACCGTTGGATCGCTCTAAAATTTTTTTCACGACTTTCCGAAGGCTGTTTTACTTGGAGTAGCGTGTAATCAGAACCGCACTCCGACGCTGTCCGGTCGGGCCTTACCACCGACATGACTAGAGTACCGGCTCAAAAGGTCCATAACAATAGATCCGACCGTTGGATCGCTATAAAAGTTTTTTCACGAGTTTCCGGAGGCTGTTTTACTTGGAGTAGCTTGGAATCAGTACCCCACTCCAACGATGCCAGTCGGCCTTACCACGGACACGACTAGAGTACCGGGTAAAAAGGTCCATAACAATAGATCCGACCGTTGGATCGCTCTAAAATTTTTTCACGAGTTTCCGAAGCTGTTTTACTTGGAGTAGCGTGGAATCAGTACCGCACTCCGACGATGCCCAGTCGGACCTTACCACCGACATGACTAGAGTACCGGTAAAAAGGTCCATAACAATAGATCCGACCGTTGGATCGCTCTAAAATTTTTTTCACGAGTTTCCGGAAGCTGTTTTACTTGGAGTAGCGTGGAATCAGTACCGCACTCCGACGATGTCCGGTCGGGCCTTAACACCGACATGAGTAGAGTACCGGCTCAAAAGGTCCATAACTATAGATCCGACCGTTGGATCGGTCTAAAATTTTTTCACGACTTTCCGGAGGCTGTTTTACTTCGAGTAGCGTGTAATCAGAACCGCACTCCGACGCTGTCCGGTCGGGCCTTACCACCGACATGACTAGAGTACCGGCTCAAAAGGTCCATAACAATAGATCCGACCGTTGGATCGCTATAAAAGTTTTTTCACGAGTTTTCGGAGGCTGTTTTACTTGGAGTAGCGTGGAATCAGTACCCCACTCCAACGATGCCCAGTCGGACCTTACCACGGACACGACTAGAGTACCGGGTAAAAAGGTCCATAACAATAGATCCGACCGTTGGATCGCTCTAAAATTTTTTTCACGAGTTTCCGGAAGCTGTTTTACTTGGAGTAGCGTGGAATCAGTACCGCACTCCGACGATGTCCGGTCGGGCCTTAACACCGACATGAGTAGAGTACCGGCTCAAAAGGTCCATAACTATAGATCCGACCGTTGGATCGCTCTAAAATTTTTTTCACGACTTTCCGGAGGCTGTTTTACTTGGAGTAGCGTGTAATCAGAACCGCACTCCGACGCTGTCCGGTCGGGCCTTACCACCGACATGACTAGAGTACCGGCTCAAAAGGTCCATAACAATAGATCCGACCGTTGGATCGCTCTAAAAGTTTTTTCACGAGTTTCCGGAGGCTGTTTTACTTGGAGTAGCTTGGAATCAGTACCCCACTCCACGATGCCCAGTCGGACCTTACCACGGACACGACTAGAGTACCGGGTAAAAAGGTCCATAACAATAGATCCGACCGTTGGATCGCTCTAAAATTTTTTCACGAGTTTCCGGAGGCTGTTTTACTTGGAGTAGCTGGAATCAGTACCCCACTCCACGATGCCGGTCGGACCTTACCACGGACACGACTAGAGTACCGGTAAAAAGGTCCATAACAATAGATCCGACCGTTGGATCGCTCTAAAATTTTTTTCACGAGTTTCCGGAAGCTGTTTTACTTGGAGTAGCGTGGAATCAGTACCGCACTCCGACGATGTCCAGTCGGACCTTACCACGACACGACTAGAGTACCGGGTAAAAAGGTCCATAACAATAGATCCGACCGTTGGATCGCTCTAAAATTTTTTTCACGAGTAGCGGAAATCAGTACCGCACTCCGACGATGTCCGGTCGGGCCTTAACACCGACATGAGTAGAGTACCGGCTCAAAAGGTCCATAACTATAGATCCGACCGTTGGATCGTCTAAAATTTTTTTCACGACTTTCCGGAGGCTGTTTTACTTCGAGTAGCGTGTAATCAGAACCGCACTCCGACGCTGTCCGGTCGGGCCTTACCACCGACATGACTAGAGTACCGGCTCAAAAGGTCCATAACAATAGATCCGACCGTTGGATCGCTCTAAAAGTTTTTTCACGAGTTTTCGGAGGCTGTTTTACTTGGAGTAGCGTGGAATCAGTACCCCACTCCAACGATGTCCAGTCGGACCTTACCACGGACATGACTAGAGTACCGGTAAAAAGGTCCATAACAATAGATCCGACCGTTGGATCGCTCTAAAATTTTTTTCACGAGTTTCCGGAAGCTGTTTTACTTGGAGTAGCGTGGAATCAGTACCGCACTCCGACGATGTCCGGTCGGGCCTTAACACCGACATGAGTAGAGTACCGGCTCAAAAGGTCCATAACTATAGATCCGACCGTTGGATCGTCTAAAATTTTTTTCACGACTTTCCGGAGGCTGTTTTACTTGGAGTAGCGTGTAATCAGAACCGCACTCCGACGCTGTCCGGTCGGGCCTTACCACGACAT
The DNA here is from genome assembly GCA_029228515.1 of Populus alba x Populus x berolinensis. Taxonomy (NCBI): domain Eukaryota; kingdom Viridiplantae; phylum Streptophyta; class Magnoliopsida; order Malpighiales; family Salicaceae; genus Populus; species Populus alba x Populus x berolinensis. The sequence continues at coordinate 18,232,722 of CM055352.1, read as the reverse complement.
GACTAGTACCGGGCTCAAAAGGTCCATAACAATAGATCCGACCGTTGGATCGCTATAAAAGTTTTTTCACGAGTTTCCGGAGGCTGTTTTACTTGGAGTAGCTTGGAATCAGTACCCCACTCCAACGATGCCAGTCGGACCTTACCACGACACGACTAGAGTACCGGGTAAAAAGGTCCATAACAATAGATCCGACCGTTGGATCGCTCTAAAATTTTTTTCACGAGTTTCCGGAAGCTGTTTTACTTGGAGTAGCGTGGAATCAGTACCGCACTCCGACGATGCCCGGTCGGGCCTTACCACCGACATGACTAGAGTACCGGGTAAAAAGGTCCATAACATAGATCCGACCGTTGGATCGCTCTAAAAATTTTTTCACGAGTTTCCGGAGGCTGTTTTACTTGGAGTAGCGTGGAATCAGTACCCCACTCCAACGATGCCCAGTCGGACCTTACCACGGACACGACTAGAGTACGGGTAAAAAGGTCCATAACAATAGATCCGACCGTTGGATCGCTCTAAAATTTTTTCACGAGTTTCCGGAAGCTGTTTTACTTGGAGTAGCGTGGAATCAGTACCGCACTCCGACGATGTCCGGTCGGGCCTTAACACCGACATGAGTAGAGTACCGGCTCAAAAGGTCCATAACTATAGATCCGACCGTTGGATCGGTCTAAAATTTTTTTCACGACTTTCGGAGGCTGTTTTACTTCGAGTAGCGTGTAATCAGAACCGCACTCCGACGCTGTCCGGTCGGGCCTTACCACCGACATGACTAGTACCGGCTCAAAAGGTCCATAACAATAGATCCGACCGTTGGATCGCTATAAAAGTTTTTTCACGAGTTTCCGGAGGCTGTTTTACTTGGAGTAGCTTGGAATCAGTACCCCACTCCAACGATGCCCAGTCGGACCTTACCACGGACACGACTAGAGTACCGGGTAAAAAGGTCCATAACAATAGATCCGACCGTTGGATCGCTCTAAAATTTTTTTCACGAGTTTCCGGAAGCTGTTTTACTTGGAGTAGCGTGGAATCAGTACCGCACTCCGACGATGTCCGGTCGGGCCTTAACACCGACATGAGTAGAGTACCGGCTCAAAAGGTCCATAACTATAGATCCGACCGTTGGATCGGTCTAAAATTTTTTTCACGACTTTCCGGAGGCTGTTTTACTTCGAGTAGCGTGTAATCAGAACCGCACTCCGACGCTGTCCGGTCGGGCCTTACCACCGACATGACTAGAGTACCGGCTCAAAAGGTCCATAACAATAGATCCGACCGTTGGATCGCTATAAAAGTTTTTTCACGAGTTTCGGAGGCTGTTTTACTTGGAGTAGCTTGGAATCAGTACCCCTCCAACGATGCCCAGTCGGACCTTACCACGGACACGACTAGAGTACGGGTAAAAAGGTCCATAACAATAGATCCGACCGTTGGATCGCTCTAAAATTTTTTTCACGAGTTTCCGGAAGCTGTTTTACTTGGAGTAGCGTGGAATCAGTACCGCACTCCGACGATGTCCGGTCGGGCCTTAACACCGACATGAGTAGAGTACCGGCTCAAAAGGTCCATAACTATAGATCCGACCGTTGGATCGGTCTAAATTTTTTTCACGACTTTCCGGAGGCTGTTTTACTTGGAGTAGCGTGTAATCAGAACCGCACTCCGACGCTGTCCGGTCGGGCCTTACCACGACATGACTAGAGTACCGGCTCAAAAGGTCCATAACAATAGATCCGACCGTTGGATCGCTATAAAAGTTTTTTCACGAGTTTCCGGAGGCTGTTTTACTTGGAGTAGCTTGGAATCAGTACCCCACTCCAACGATGCCAGTCGGACCTTACCACGGACACGACTAGAGTACCGGGTAAAAAGGTCCATAACAATAGATCCGACCGTTGGATCGCTCTAAAATTTTTTTCACGAGTTTCCGGAAGCTGTTTTACTTGGAGTAGCGTGGAATCAGTACCGCACTCCGACGATGTCCGTCGGGCCTTAACACCGACATGAGTAGAGTACCGGCTCAAAAGGTCCATAACAATAGATCCGACCGTTGGATCGCTCTAAAATTTTTTTCACGACTTTCCGGAGGCTGTTTTACTTCGAGTAGCGTGTAATCAGAACCGCACTCCGACGCTGTCCGGTCGGGCCTTACCACCGACATGACTAGAGTACCGGCTCAAAAGGTCCATAACAATAGATCCGACCGTTGGATCGCTATAAAAGTTTTTTCACGAGTTTCCGGAGGCTGTTTTACTTGGAGTAGCTTGGAATCAGTACCCCACTCCAACGATGCCCAGTCGGACCTTACACGGACACGACTAGAGTACCGGGTAAAAAGGTCCATAACAATAGATCCGACCGTTGGATCGCTATAAAGTTTTTTCACGAGTTTCCGGAGGCTGTTTTACTTGGAGTAGCGTGGAATCAGTACCCACTCCGACGATGCCCGGTCGGACCTTACCACCGACATGACTAGAGTACCGGTAAAAAGGTCCATAACAATAGATCCGACCGTTGGATCGCTCTAAAATTTTTTTCACGAGTTTCCGGAGGCTGTTTTACTTGGAGTAGCGTGGAATCAGTACCGCACTCCGACGATGTCCGGTCGGGCCTTACCACCGACATGACTAGAGTACCGGCTAAAAAGGTCCATAACAATAGATCCGACCGTTGGATCGCTCTAAAATTTTTTTCACGAGTTTCCGGAGGCTGTTTTACTTGGAGTAGCGTGGAATCAGTACCCCACTCCAACGATGCCCAGTCGGACCTTACCACGGACACGACTAGAGTACCGGGTAAAAAGGTCCATAACAATAGATCCGACCGTTGGATCGCTCTAAAATTTTTTTCACGAGTTTCCGGAAGCTGTTTTACTTGGAGTAGCGTGGAATCAGTACCGCACTCCGACGATGCCCAGTCGGGCCTTACCACCGACATGACTAGAGTACCGGGTAAAAAGGTCCATAACAATAGATCCGACCGTTGGATCGCTCTAAAATTTTTTTCACGAGTTTCCGGAAGCTGTTTTACTTGGAGTAGCGTGGAATCAGTACCGCACTCCGACGATGTCCGGTCGGGCCTTAACACCGACATGAGTAGAGTACCGGCTCAAAAGGTCCATAACTATAGATCCGACCGTTGGATCGCTCTAAAATTTTTTTCACGACTTTCCGGAGGCTGTTTTACTTGGAGTAGCGTGTAATCAGAACCGCACTCCGACGCTGTCCGGTCGGGCCTTACCACCGACATGACTAGAGTACCGGCTCAAAAGGTCCATAACAATAGATCCGACCGTTGGATCGCTATAAAATTTTTTTCACGAGTTTCCGGAGGCTGTTTTACTTGGAGTAGCGTGGAATCAGTACCCCACTCCAACGATGCCCAGTCGGACCTTACCACGGACACGACTAGAGTACCGGGTAAAAAGGTCCATAACAATAGATCCGACCGTTGGATCGCTCTAAAATTTTTTTCACGAGTTTCCGGAAGCTGTTTTACTTGGAGTAGCGTGGAATCAGTACCGCACTCCGACGATGTCCGGTCGGGCCTTAACACCGACATGAGTAGAGTACCGGCTCAAAAGGTCCATAACTATAGATCCGACCGTTGGATCGGTCTAAAATTTTTTTCACGACTTTCCGGAGGCTGTTTTACTTCGAGTAGCGTGTAATCAGAACCGCACTCCGACGCTGTCCGGTCGGGCCTTACCACCGACATGACTAGAGTACCGGCTCAAAAGGTCCATAACAATAGATCCGACCGTTGGATCGCTATAAAAGTTTTTTCACGAGTTTTCGGAGGCTGTTTTACTTGGAGTAGCTTGGAATCAGTACCCCACTCCAACGATGCCCAGTCGGACCTTACCACGGACACGACTAGAGTACCGGGTAAAAAGGTCCATAACAATAGATCCGACCGTTGGATCGCTCTAAAATTTTTTTCACGAGTTTCCGGAAGCTGTTTTACTTGGAGTAGCGTGGAATCAGTACCGCACTCCGACGATGTCCGGTCGGGCCTTTACACCGACATGAGTAGAGTACCGGCTCAAAAGGTCCATAACTATAGATCCGACCGTTGGATCGTCTAAATTTTTTTCACGACTTTCCGGAGGCTGTTTTACTTGGAGTAGCGTGTAATCAGACCGCACTCCGACGCTGTCCGGTCGGGCCTTACCACCGACATGACTAGAGTACCGGCTCAAAAGGTCCATAACAATAGATCCGACCGTTGGATCGCTATAAAAGTTTTTTCACGAGTTTCGGAGGCTGTTTTACTTGGAGTAGCTTGGAATCAGTACCCCACTCCAACGATGCCCAGTCGGACCTTACCACGGACACGACTAGAGTACGGGTAAAAAGGTCCATAACAATAGATCCGACCGTTGGATCGCTCTAAATTTTTTTCACGAGTTTCCGGAGGCTGTTTTACTTGGAGTAGCTTGGAATCAGTACCCCACTCCGACGATGTCCGGTCGGACCTTACCACGGACATGACTAGAGTACCGGGTAAAAAGGTCCATAACAATAGATCCGACCGTTGGATCGCTCTAAAATTTTTTTCACGAGTTTCCGGAGGCTGTTTTACTTGGAGTAGCGTGGAATCAGTACCGCACTCCGACGATGTCCAGTCGGACCTTACCACCGACATGACTAGAGTACCGGGTAAAAAGGTCCATAACAATAGATCCGACCGTTGGATCGCTCTAAAATTTTTTTCACGAGTAGCGTGGAATCAGTACCGCACTCCGACGATGTCCGGTCGGGCCTTAACACCGACATGAGTAGAGTACCGGCTCAAAAGGTCCATAACTATAGATCCGACCGTTGGATCGCTCTAAATTTTTTTCACGACTTTCGGAGGCTGTTTTACTTCGAGTAGCGTGGAATCAGAACCGCACTCCGACGCTGTCCGGTCGGGCCTTACCACCGACATGACTAGAGTACCGGCTCAAAAGGTCCATAACAATAGATCCGACCGTTGGATCGCTCTAAAAGTTTTTTCACGAGTTTTCGGAGGCTGTTTTACTTGGAGTAGCTTGGAATCAGTACCCCACTCCAACGATGCCCAGTCGGACCTTACCACGGACACGACTAGAGTACCGGGTAAAAAGGTCCATAACAATAGATCCGACCGTTGGATCGCTCTAAAATTTTTTTCACGAGTTTCCGGAAGCTGTTTTACTTGGAGTAGCGTGGAATCAGTACCGCACTCCGACGATGTCCGGTCGGGCCTTAACACCGACATGAGTAGAGTACCGGCTCAAAAGGTCCATAACTATAGATCCGACCGTTGGATCGCTCTAAATTTTTTTCACGACTTTCCGGAGGCTGTTTTACTTTGAGTAGCGTGTAATCAGAACCGCACTCCGACGCTGTCCGGTCGGGCCTTACCACCGACATGACTAGAGTACCGGCTCAAAAGGTCCATAACAATAGATCCGACCGTTGGATCGCTATAAAAGTTTTTTCACGAGTTTCCGGAGGCTGTTTTACTTGGAGTAGCGTGGAATCAGTACCCCACTCCAACGATGCCAGTCGGACCTTACCACGGACACGACTAGAGTACCGGGTAAAAAGGTCCATAACAATAGATCCGACCGTTGGATCGCTCTAAAATTTTTTTCACGAGTTTCCGGAAGCTGTTTTACTTGGAGTAGCGTGGAATCAGTACCGCACTCCGACGATGCCCAGTCGGACCTTACCAGACACGACTAGAGTACCGGGTAAAAAGGTCCATAACAATAGATCCGACCGTTGGATCGCTCTAAAATTTTTTTCACGAGTTTCCGGAAGCTGTTTTACTTGGAGTAGCGTGGAATCAGTACCGCACTCCGACGATGTCCGGTCGGGCCTTAACACCGACATGACTAGAGTACCGGCTCAAAAGGTCCATAACAATAGATCCGACCGTTGGATCGCTCTAAAATTTTTTTCACGAGTTTCCGGAGGCTGTTTTACTTGGAGTAGCGTGTAATCAGAACCGCACTCCGACGATGTCCGGTCGGGCCTTACCACCGACATGACTAGAGTACGGCTCAAAAGGTCCATAACAATAGATCCGACCGTTGGATCGCTATAAAAGTTTTTTCACGAGTTTCCGGAGGCTGTTTTACTTGGAGTAGCTTGGAATCAGTACCCACTCCGACGATGCCGGTCGGACCTTACCACGGACACGACTAGAGTACGGGTAAAAAGGTCCATAACAATAGATCCGACCGTTGGATCGCTCTAAAATTTTTTTCACGAGTTTCCGGAGGCTGTTTTACTTGGAGTAGCTTGGAATCAGTACCCCACTCCGACGATGCCCGGTCGGACCTTACCACGGACACGACTAGAGTACCGGGTAAAAGGTCCATAACAATAGATCCGACCGTTGGATCGCTCTAAAATTTTTTTCACGAGTTTCCGGAAGCTGTTTTACTTGGAGTAGCGTGGAATCAGTACCGCACTCCGACGATGCCCAGTCGGACCTTACCACGGACACGACTAGAGTACCGGGTAAAAAGGTCCATAACAATAGATCCGACCGTTGGATCGCTCTAAAATTTTTTTCACGAGTAGCGTGGAATCAGTACCGCACTCCGACGATGTCCGGTCGGGCCTTAACACCGACATGAGTAGAGTACCGGCTCAAAAGGTCCATAACTATAGATCCGACCGTTGGATCGGTCTAAAATTTTTTCACGACTTTCCGGAGGCTGTTTTACTTCGAGTAGCGTGTAATCAGAACCGCACTCCGACGCTGTCCGGTCGGGCCTTACCACCGACATGACTAGAGTACCGGCTCAAAAGGTCCATAACAATAGATCCGACCGTTGGATCGCTCTAAAATTTTTTTCACGAGTTTCGGAGGCTGTTTTACTTGGAGTAGCTTGGAATCAGTACCCCACTCCAACGATGCCCAGTCGGACCTTACCACGACACGACTAGAGTACCGGTAAAAAGGTCCATAACAATAGATCCGACCGTTGGATCGCTCTAAAATTTTTTTCACGAGTTTCCGGAAGCTGTTTTACTTGGAGTAGCGTGGAATCAGTACCGCACTCCGACGATGTCCGGTCGGGCCTTAACACCGACATGAGTAGAGTACCGGCTCAAAAGGTCCATAACTATAGATCCGACCGTTGGATCGCTCTAAAATTTTTTTCACGACTTTCCGGAGGCTGTTTTACTTGGAGTAGCGTGTAATCAGAACCGCACTCCGACGCTGTCCGGTCGGGCCTTACCACCGACATGACTAGAGTACCGGCTCAAAAGGTCCATAACAATAGATCCGACCGTTGGATCGCTCTAAAAGTTTTTTCACGAGTTTCCGGAGGCTGTTTTACTTGGAGTAGCGTGGAATCAGTACCCCACTCCAACGATGCCAGTCGGACCTTACCACGGACACGACTAGAGTACCGGGTAAAAAGGTCCATAACAATAGATCCGACCGTTGGATCGCTCTAAAATTTTTTCACGTTTCCGGAGGCTGTTTTACTTGGAGTAGCGTGGAATCAGTACCGCACTCCGACGATGTCCGGTCGGGCCTTACCACCGACATGACTAGAGTACCGGCTCAAAAGGTCCATAACAATAGATCCGACCGTTGGATCGCTATAAAAGTTTTTTCACGAGTTTCCGGAGGCTGTTTTACTTGGAGTAGCGTGGAATCAGTACCGCACTCCGACGATGCCAGTCGGACCTTACCACGGACATGACTAGAGTACCGGTAAAAAGGTCCATAACAATAGATCCGACCGTTGGATCGCTCTAAAATTTTTTTCACGAGTTTCCGGAAGCTGTTTTACTTGGAGTAGCGTGGAATCAGTACCGCACTCCGACGATGTCCGGTCGGGCCTTAACACCGACATGAGTAGAGTACCGGCTCAAAAGGTCCATAACTATAGATCCGACCGTTGGATCGGTCTAAAATTTTTTTCACGACTTTCCGGAGGCTGTTTTACTTCGAGTAGCGTGTAATCAGAACCGCACTCCGACGCTGTCCGGTCGGGCCTTACCACCGACATGACTAGAGTACCGGCTAAAAGGTCCATAACAATAGATCCGACCGTTGGATCGCTATAAAAGTTTTTTCACGAGTTTCCGGAGGCTGTTTTACTTGGAGTAGCGTGGAATCAGTACCGCACTCCGACGATGCCAGTCGGACCTTACCACGGACACGACTAGAGTACCGGGTAAAAAGGTCCATAACAATAGATCCGACCGTTGGATCGCTCTAAAATTTTTTTCACGAGTTTCCGGAAGCTGTTTTACTTGGAGTAGCGTGGAATCAGTACCGCACTCCGACGATGTCCGGTCGGGCCTTAACACCGACATGAGTAGAGTACCGGCTCAAAAGGTCCATAACTATAGATCCGACCGTTGGATCGGTCTAAAATTTTTTTCACGACTTTCCGGAGGCTGTTTTACTTCGAGTAGCGTGTAATCAGAACCGCACTCCGACGCTGTCCGGTCGGGCCTTACCACCGACATGACTAGAGTACCGGCTCAAAAGGTCCATAACAATAGATCCGACCGTTGGATCGCTATAAAAGTTTTTTCACGAGTTTCCGGAGGCTGTTTTACTTGGAGTAGCTTGGAATCAGTACCCACTCCAACGATGCCAGTCGGACCTTACCACGGACACGACTAGAGTACCGGGTAAAAAGGTCCATAACAATAGATCCGACCGTTGGATCGCTCTAAATTTTTTTCACGAGTTTCCGGAAGCTGTTTTACTTGGAGTAGCGTGGAATCAGTACCGCACTCCGACGATGTCCGGTCGGGCCTTAACACCGACATGAGTAGAGTACCGCTCAAAAGGTCCATAACTATAGATCCGACCGTTGGATCGGTCTAAAATTTTTTTCACGACTTTCCGGAGGCTGTTTTACTTCGAGTAGCGTGTAATCAGAACCGCACTCCGACGCTGTCCGGTCGGGCCTTACCACCGACATGACTAGAGTACCGGGCAAAAGGTCCATAACAATAGATCCGACCGTTGGATCGCTATAAAAGTTTTTTCACGAGTTTCCGGAGGCTGTTTTACTTGGAGTAGCGTGGAATCAGTACCGCACTCCGACGATGTCCGGTCGGGCCTTACCACCGACATGACTAGAGTACCGGGTAAAAAGGTCCATAACAATAGATCCGACCGTTGGATCGCTCTAAAATTTTTTTCACGAGTTTCCGGAAGCTGTTTTACTTGGAGTAGCGTGGAATCAGTACCGCACTCCGACGATGTCGGTCGGGCCTTAACACCGACATGAGTAGAGTACCGGCTCAAAAGGTCCATAACTATAGATCCGACCGTTGGATCGTCTAAAATTTTTTTCACGAGTTTCCGGAGGCTGTTTTACTTCGAGTAGCGTGTAATCAGAACCGCACTCCGACGCTGTCCGGTCGGGCCTTACCACCGACATGACTAGAGTACGGCTCAAAAGGTCCATAACAATAGATCCGACCGTTGGATCGCTATAAAAGTTTTTTCACGAGTTTCCGGAGGCTGTTTTACTTGGAGTAGCGTGGAATCAGTACCGCACTCCGACGATGTCCAGTCGGGCCTTACACCGACATGACTAGAGTACCGGCTAAAAGGTCCATAACAATAGATCCGACCGTTGGATCGCTCTAAAATTTTTTTCACGAGTTTCCGGAGGCTGTTTTACTTGGAGTAGCGTGGAATCAGTACCGCACTCCGACGATGTCCGGTCGGGCCTTACCACCGACATGACTAGAGTACCGGCTCAAAAGGTCCATAACTATAGATCCGACCGTTGGATCGGTCTAAAATTTTTTTCACGACTTTCCGGAGGCTGTTTTACTTCGAGTAGCGTGTAATCAGAACCGCACTCCGACGCTGTCCGGTCGGGCCTTACCACCGACATGACTAGAGTACCGGCTCAAAAGGTCCATAACAATAGATCCGACCGTTGGATCGCTATAAAAGTTTTTTCACGAGTTTTCGGAGGCTGTTTTACTTGGAGTAGCTTGGAATCAGTACCCCACTCCAACGATGCCAGTCGGACCTTACCACGGACACGACTAGAGTACCGGGTAAAAAGGTCCATAACAATAGATCCGACCGTTGGATCGCTCTAAAATTTTTTTCACGAGTTTCCGGAAGCTGTTTTACTTGGAGTAGCGTGGAATCAGTACCGCACTCCGACGATGTCCGGTCGGGCCTTAACACCGACATGAGTAGAGTACCGGCTCAAAAGGTCCATAACTATAGATCCGACCGTTGGATCGGTCTAAAATTTTTTTCACGACTTTCCGGAGGCTGTTTTACTTCGAGTAGCGTGTAATCAGAACCGCACTCCGACGCTGTCCGGTCGGGCCTTACCACCGACATGACTAGAGTACCGGCTCAAAAGGTCCATAACTATAGATCCGACCGTTGGATCGCTCTAAAAATTTTTTCACGACTTTCCGGAGGCTGTTTTACTTGGAGTAGCGTGGAATCAGTACCGCACTCCGACGATGTCCGGTCGGGCCTTACCACCGACATGACTAGAGTACCGGCTCAAAAGGTCCATAACAATAGATCCGACCGTTGGATCGCTCTAAAATTTTTTTCACGAGTTTTCGGAGGCTGTTTTACTTGGAGTAGCGTGGAATCAGTACCCCACTCCGACGATGCCCAGTCGGGCCTTACCACGGACACGACTAGAGTACCGGTAAAAAGGTCCATAACAATAGATCCGACCGTTGGATCGCTCTAAAATTTTTTTCACGACTTTCCGGAGGCTGTTTTACTTCGAGTAGCGTGTAATCAGAACCGCACTCCGACGATGTCCGGTCGGCCTTACCACCGACATGACTAGAGTACCGGTAAAAAGGTCCATAACAATAGATCCGACCGTTGGATCGCTTAAAATTTTTTTCACGAGTTTCCGGAAGCTGTTTTACTTGGAGTAGCGTGGAATCAGTACCGCACTCCGACGATGTCCGGTCGGGCCTTAACACCGACATGAGTAGAGTACCGGCTCAAAAGGTCCATAACTATAGATCCGACCGTTGGATCGGTCTAAAATTTTTTTCACGACTTTCCGGAGGCTGTTTTACTTCGAGTAGCGTGTAATCAGAACCGCACTCCGACGATGTCCGGTCGGGCCTTACCACCGACATGACTAGAGTACCGGCTCAAAAGGTCCATAACAATAGATCCGACCGTTGGATCGCTATAAAATTTTTTCACGAGTTTCCGGAGGCTGTTTTACTTGGAGTAGCTTGGAATCAGTACCCACTCCGACGATGCCCAGTCGGACCTTACCACGGACACGACTAGTACCGGGTAAAAGGTCCATAACTATAGATCCGACCGTTGGATCGCTCTAAAATTTTTTTCACGACTTTCCGGAGGCTGTTTTACTTGGAGTAGCGTGTAATCAGAACCGCACTCCGACGATGTCCGGTCGGGCCTTACCACCGACATGACTAGAGTACCGGCTCAAAAGGTCCATAACAATAGATCCGACCGTTGGATCGCTATAAAAGTTTTTTCACGAGTTTTCGGAGGCTGTTTTACTTGGAGTAGCGTGGAATCAGTACCCACTCCGACGATGCCCAGTCGGACCTTACCACGGACATGACTAGAGTACCGGGTAAAAAGGTCCATAACAATAGATCCGACCGTTGGATCGCTCTAAAATTTTTTCACGACTTCCGGAGGCTGTTTTACTTGGAGTAGCGTGGAATCAGAACCGCACTCCGACGATGTCCGGTCGGGCCTTACCACCGACATGACTAGAGTACCGCGTAAAAAGGTCCATAACAATAGATCCGACCGTTGGATCGCTCTAAAAATTTTTTCACGAGTTTCCGGAGGCTGTTTTACTTGGAGTAGCTTGGAATCAGTACCCCACTCCGACGATCCCAGTCGGACCTTACCACGGACACGACTAGAGTACCGGGTAAAAAGGTCCATAACAATAGATCCGACCGTTGGATCGCTCTAAAATTTTTTTCACGAGTTTCCGGAAGCTGTTTTACTTGGAGTAGCGTGGAATCAGTACCGCACTCCGACGATGTCCGGTCGGGCCTTAACACGACATGAGTAGAGTACCGGCTCAAAAGGTCCATAACAATAGATCCGACCGTTGGATCGCTAAAAATTTTTTTCACGACTTTCCGGAGGCTGTTTTACTTCGAGTAGCGTGTAATCAGAACCGCACTCCGACGATGTCCGGTCGGGCCTTACCACCGACATGACTAGAGTACGGCTCAAAAGGTCCATAACTATAGATCCGACCGTTGGATCGCTCTAAAATTTTTTTCACGAGTTTCCGGAGGCTGTTTTACTTGGAGTAGCGTGGAATCAGTACCGCACTCCGACGATGTTCGGTCGGGCCTTACCACCGACATGACTAGAGTACCGGCTCAAAAGGTCCATAACTATAGATCCGACCGTTGGATCGCTCTAAAATTTTTTTCACGACTTTCCGGAGGCTGTTTTACTTGGAGTAGCGTGTAATCAGAACCGCACTCCGACGATGTCCGGTCGGGCCTTACCACCGACATGACTAGAGTACCGGCTCAAAAGGTCCATAACTATAGATCCGACCGTTCAAAAGGTCCATAACAATAGATCCGACCGTTGGATCGCTATAAACTTTTTTCACGAGTTTTCGGAGGCTGTTTTACTTGGAGTAGCGTGGAATCAGTACCCCACTCCGACGATGCCCAGTCGGGCCTTACCACGGACATGACTAGAGTACCGGGTAAAAAGGTCCATAACAATAGATCCGACCGTTGGATCGCTCTAAAAATTTTTTCACGACTTCCGGAGGCTGTTTTACTTGGAGTAGCGTGGAATCAGTACCGCACTCCGACGATGTCCGGTCGGGCCTTACCACCGACATGACTAGAGTACCGGTAAAAGGTCCATAACAATAGATCCGACCGTTGGATCGCTCTAAAATTTTTTCACGAGTTTCCGGAAGCTGTTTTACTTGGAGTAGCGTGGAATCAGTACCGCACTCCGACGATGTCCGGTCGGGCCTTAACACCGACATGAGTAGAGTACCGGCTCAAAAGGTCCATAACTATAGATCCGACCGTTGGATCGCTCTAAAAGTTTTTTCACGACTTTCCGGAGGCTGTTTTACTTGGAGTAGCGTGTAATCAGAACCGCACTCCGACGCTGTCCGGTCGGGCCTTACCACCGACATGACTAGAGTACCGGCTCAAAAGGTCCATAACAATAGATCCGACCGTTGGATCGCTATAAAAGTTTTTTCACGAGTTTCCGGAAGCTGTTTTACTTGGAGTAGCGTGGAATCAGTACCGCACTCCGACGATGTCCAGTCGGGCCTTAACACCGACATGACTAGAGTACCGGCTCAAAAGGTCCATAACAATAGATCCGACCGTTGGATCGCTCTAAAATTTTTTTCACGAGTTTCCAGAAGCAGTTTTACTTGGAGTAGCGTGGAATCAGTACCGCAGTCCGACGATGTCCGGTCGGGCCTTAACACCGACATGAGTAGAGTACCCGCTCAAAAGGTCCGTAACTATAGATCCGACCGTTGGATCGGTCTAAAATTTTTTTCACGACTTTCCGTAGGCTGTTTTACTTCGAGTAGCGTGTAATCAGAACCGCACTCCGACGCTGTCCGGTCGGGACTTACCACCGCCATGACTAGAGTACCGGCTCAAAAGGTCTATAACAATAGATCCGACCGTTGGATCGCTATAAAAGTTTTTTCACGAGTTTTCGGAGGCTGTTTTACTTGGAGTAGCTTGGAATTCGTACCCCACTCCAACTATGCCAGTCGGACCTTACCACGGACACGACTAGAGTACCGGGTAAAAAGGTCCATAACAATAGATCCGACCGTTGGATCGCTCTAAAATTTTTTTCACGAGTTTCCGGAAGCTGTTTTACTTGGAGTAGCGTGGAATCAGTACCGCACTCCGACGATGTCCGGTCGGGCCTTAACACCGACATGAGTAGAGTACCGGCTCAAAAGGTCCATAACTATAGATCCGACCGTTGGATCGGTCTAAAATTTTTTTCACGACTTTCCGGAGGCTGTTTTACTTCGAGTAGCGTGTAATCAGAACCGCACTCCGACGCTGTCCGGTCGGGCCTTACCACCGACATGACTAGAGTACCGGCTCAAAAGGTCCATAACTATAGATCCGACCGTTGGATCGGTCTAAAATTTTTTTCACGAGTTTCCGGAGGCTGTTTTACTTGGAGTAGCGTGGAATCAGTACCGCACTCCGACGATGTCCGGTCGGGCCTTACCACCGACATGACTAGAGTACCGGCTCAAAAGGTCCATAACAATAGATCCGACCGTTGGATCGCTATAAAATTTTTTCACGAGTTTTCGAAGGCTGTTTTACTTGGAGTAGCGTGGAATCAGTACCCCACTCCGACGATGCCCGGTCGGACCTTACCACGGACACGACTAGAGTACCGGGTAAAAAGGTCCATAACAATAGATCCGACCGTTGGATCGCTCTAAAATTTTTTCACGACTTTCCGGAGGCTGTTTTACTTCGAGTAGCGTGTAATCAGAACCGCACTCCGACGCTGTCCGGTCGGGCCTTACCACCGACATGACTAGAGTACGGCTAAAAAGGTCCATAACAATAGATCCGACCGTTGGATCGCTCTAAAATTTTTTTCACGAGTTTCCGGAGGCTGTTTTACTTGGAGTAGCTTGGAATCAGTACCCCACTCCAACGATGCCAGTCGGACCTTACACGGACACGACTAGAGTACCGGGTAAAAAGGTCCATAACAATAGATCCGACCGTTGGATCGCTCTAAAATTTTTTCACGAGTTTCCGGAAGCTGTTTTACTTGGAGTAGCGTGGAATCAGTACCGCACTCCGACGATGTCCGGTCGGGCCTTAACCGACATGAGTAGAGTACCGGCTCAAAAGGTCCATAACAATAGATCCGACCGTTGGATCGCTAAAATTTTTTTCACGACTTTCCGGAGGCTGTTTTACTTCGAGTAGCGTGTAATCAGAACCGCACTCCGACGCTGTCCGGTCGGGCCTTACCACCGACATGACTAGAGTACCGGCTCAAAAGGTCCATAACTATAGATCCGACCGTTGGATCGCTCTAAAATTTTTTTCACGAGTTTCCGGAGGCTGTTTTACTTGGAGTAGCGTGGAATCAGACCGCACTCCGACGATGTCCGGTCGGGCCTTACCACCGACATGACTAGAGTACCGGCTCAAAAGGTCCATAACTATAGAT
Organism: Populus alba x Populus x berolinensis; assembly: GCA_029228515.1. NCBI lineage: Eukaryota > Viridiplantae > Streptophyta > Magnoliopsida > Malpighiales > Salicaceae > Populus > Populus alba x Populus x berolinensis. Next base: position 18,217,509 of record CM055352.1, on the reverse strand, counting down.
CCGACCGTTGGATCGCTCTAAAATTTTTTTCACGAGTTTCCGGAGGCTGTTTTACTTGGAGTAGCGTGGAATCAGTACCGCACTCCGACGATGTCCGGTCGGGCCTTACCACCGACATGACTAGAGTACCGGCTCAAAAGGTCCATAACTATAGATCCGACCGTTCAAAGGTCCATAACAATAGATCCGACCGTTGGATCGCTATAAAATTTTTTTCACGAGTTTTCGGAGGCTGTTTTACTTGGAGTAGCTTGGAATCAGTACCCACTCCAACGATGCCCAGTCGGACCTTACCACGGACATGACTAGAGTACCGGGTAAAAAGGTCCATAACAATAGATCCGACCGTTGGATCGCTCTAAAAATTTTTTCACGAGTTCCGGAGGCTGTTTTACTTGGAGTAGCGTTGGAATCAGTACCGCACTCCGACGATGTCCGGTCGGGCCTTACCACCGACATGACTAGAGTACCGGGTAAAAAGGTCCATAACAATAGATCCGACCGTTGGATCGCTCTAAAATTTTTTTCACGAGTTTCCGGAAGCTGTTTTACTTGGAGTAGCGTGGAATCAGTACCGCACTCCGACGATGTCCGGTCGGGCCTTAACACCGACATGAGTAGAGTACCGGCTCAAAAGGTCCATAACTATAGATCCGACCGTTGGATCGCTCTAAAATTTTTTCACGACTTTCCGGAGGCTGTTTTACTTCGAGTAGCGTGTAATCAGAACCGCACTCCGACGCTGTCCGGTCGGGCCTTACCACCGACATGACTAGAGTACCGGCTCAAAAGGTCCATAACAATAGATCCGACCGTTGGATCGCTATAAAAGTTTTTTCACGAGTTTCCGGAGGCTGTTTTACTTGGAGTAGCGTGGAATCAGTACCGCACTCCGACGATGTCCAGTCGGGCCTTACCACCGACATGACTAGAGTACCGGCTCAAAAGGTCCATAACAATAGATCCGACCGTTGGATCGCTCTAAAATTTTTTTCACGAGTTTCCGGAAGCTGTTTTACTTGGAGTAGCGTGGAATCAGTACCGCACTCCGACGATGTCCGGTCGGGCCTTACCACCGACATGACTAGAGTACCGGCTCAAAAGGTCCATAACTATAGATCCGACCGTTGGATCGCTCTAAAATTTTTTTCACGACTTTCCGGAGGCTGTTTTACTTCGAGTAGCGTGTAATCAGAACCGCACTCCGACGCTGTCCGGTCGGGCCTTACCACCGACATGACTAGAGTACCGGCTCAAAAGGTCCATAACAATAGATCCGACCGTTGGATCGCTATAAAAGTTTTTTCACGAGTTTTCGGAGGCTGTTTTACTTGGAGTAGCTTGGAATCAGTACCCCACTCCAACGATGCCAGTCGGACCTTACCACGGACACGACTAGAGTACCGGGTAAAAAGGTCCATAACAATAGATCCGACCGTTGGATCGCTCTAAAATTTTTTTCACGAGTTTCCGGAAGCTGTTTTACTTGGAGTAGCGTGGAATCAGTACCGCACTCCGACGATGTCCGGTCGGGCCTTACACCGACATGAGTAGAGTACCGGCTCAAAAGGTCCATAACTATAGATCCGACCGTTGGATCGGTCTAAAATTTTTTTCACGACTTTCCGGAGGCTGTTTTACTTCGAGTAGCGTGTAATCAGAACCGCACTCCGACGCTGTCCGGTCGGGCCTTACCACCGACATGACTAGAGTACCGGCTCAAAAGGTCCATAACAATAGATCCGACCGTTGGATCGTCTAAAATTTTTTTCACGAGTTTCCGGAGGCTGTTTTACTTGGAGTAGCGTGGAATCAGTACCGCACTCCGACGATGTCCGGTCGGGCCTTACCACCGACATGACTAGAGTACCGGCTCAAAAGGTCCATAACAATAGATCCGACCGTTGGATCGCTATAAAATTTTTTCACGAGTTTTCGAAGGCTGTTTTACTTGGAGTAGCGTGTAATCAGTACCGCACTCCGACGATGTCCGGTCGGGCCTTACCACCGACATGACTAGAGTACCGGCTCAAAAGGTCCATAACAATAGATCCGACCGTTGGATCGCTATAAAATTTTTTTCACGAGTTTTCGGAGGCTGTTTTACTTGGAGTAGCTTGGAATCAGTACCCCACTCCAACGATGCCAGTCGGACCTTACCACGACATGACTAGAGTACCGGGTAAAAAGGTCCATAACAATAGATCCGACCGTTGGATCGCTCTAAAATTTTTTTCACGAGTTTCCGGAAGCTGTTTTACTTGGAGTAGCGTGGAATCAGTACCGCACTCCGACGATGTCCGGTCGGGCCTTAACACCGACATGAGTAGAGTACCGGCTCAAAAGGTCCATAACTATAGATCCGACCGTTGGATCGGTCTAAAATTTTTTTCACGAGTTTCCGGAGGCTGTTTTACTTCGAGTAGCGTGAATCAGTACCGCACTCCGACGATGTCCGGTCGGGCCTTACCACCGACATGACTAGAGTACCGGCTCAAAAGGTCCATAACTATAGATCCGACCGTTGGATCGGTCTAAAATTTTTTTCACGACTTTCCGGAGGCTGTTTTACTTCGAGTAGCGTGTAATCAGAACCGCACTCCGACGCTGTCCGGTCGGGCCTTACCACCGACATGACTAGAGTACCGGCTCAAAAGGTCCATAACAATAGATCCGACCGTTGGATCGCTATAAAATTTTTTTCACGAGTTTTCGAGGCTGTTTTACTTGGAGTAGCTTGGAATCAGTACCCCACTCCAACGATGCCCAGTCGGACCTTACCACGGACACGACTAGAGTACCGGGTAAAAAGGTCCATAACAATAGATCCGACCGTTGGATCGCTCTAAAATTTTTTCACGACTTTCCGGAGCTGTTTTACTTGGAGTAGCGTGGAATCAGAACGCACTCCGACGATGTCCGGTCGGGCCTTACCACCGACATGACTAGAGTACCGCTAAAAAGGTCCATAACAATAGATCCGACCGTTGGATCGCTCTAAAATTTTTTTCACGACTTTCCGGAAGCTGTTTTACTTGGAGTAGCGTGGAATCAGTACCGCACTCCGACGATGTCCGGTCGGGCCTTACACCGACATGACTAGAGTACCGGCTCAAAAGGTCCATAACTATAGATCCGACCGTTGGATCGGTCTAAAATTTTTTTCACGAGTTTCCGGAGGCTGTTTTACTTCGAGTAGCGTGTAATCAGAACCGCACTCCGACGATGTCCGGTCGGGCCTTACCACCGACATGACTAGAGTACCGGCTCAAAAGGTCCATAACAATAGATCCGACCGTTGGATCGCTATAAAATTTTTTCACGAGTTTTCGGAGCTGTTTTACTTGGAGTAGCTTGGAATCAGTACCCCACTCCGACGATGCCCAGTCGGACCTTACCACGGACACGACTAGAGTACCGGTAAAAAGGTCCATAACTATAGATCCGACCGTTGGATCGGTCTAAAATTTTTTTCACGACTTTCCGGAGGCTGTTTTACTTCGAGTAGCGTGTAATCAGAACCGCACTCCGACGCTTCCGGTCGGGCCTTACCACCGACATGACTAGAGTACCGGCTCAAAAGGTCCATAACAATAGATCCGACCGTTGGATCGCTATAAAAGTTTTTTCACGAGTTTCGGAGGCTGTTTTACTTGGAGTAGCGTGGAATCAGTACCCCACTCCGACGATGCCCAGTCGGACCTTACCACGGACACGACTAGAGTACCGGGTAAAAAGGTCCATAACAATAGATCCGACCGTTGGATCGCTCTAAAATTTTTTCACGACTTTCCGGAGGCTGTTTTACTTCGAGTAGCGTGTAATCAGAACGCACTCCGACGATGTCCGGTCGGGCCTTACCACCGACATGACTAGAGTACCGCGTAAAAGGTCCATAACAATAGATCCGACCGTTGGATCGCTCTAAAATTTTTTCACGAGTTTCCGGAGGCTGTTTTACTTGGAGTAGCTTGGAATCAGTACCCCACTCCAACGATGTCAGTCGGACCTTACCACGGACACGACTAGAGTACCGGGTAAAAAGGTCCATAACAATAGATCCGACCGTTGGATCGCTCTAAAAATTTTTTCACGAGTTTCCGGAAGCTGTTTTACTTGGAGTAGCGTGGAATCAGTACCGCACTCCGACGATGTCCGGTCGGGCCTTAACACGACATGACTAGAGTACCGGCTCAAAAGGTCCATAACAATAGATCCGACCGTTGGATCGCTCAAAATTTTTTTCACGACTTTCCGGAGGCTGTTTTACTTCGAGTAGCGTGGAATCAGAACGCACTCCGACGATGTCCGGTCGGGCCTTACCACCGACATGACTAGAGTACCGGCTCAAAAGGTCCATAACTATAGATCCGACCGTTGGATCGGCTAAAATTTTTTTCACGAGTTTCCGGAGGTGTTTTACTTGGAGTAGCGTGGAATCAGAACCGCACTCCGACGATGTCCGGTCGGGCCTTACCACCGACATGACTAGAGTACCGGCTCAAAAGGTCCATAACTATAGATCCGACCGTTGGATCGGTCTAAAATTTTTTTCACGACTTTCCGGAGGCTGTTTTACTTCGAGTAGCGTGTAATCAGAACCGCACTCCGACGCTGTCCGGTCGGGCCTTACCACCGACATGACTAGAGTACCGGCTCAAAAGGTCCATAACTATAGATCCGACCGTTCAAAAGGTCCATAACAATAGATCAACCGTTGGATCGCTATAAATTTTTTTCACGAGTTTTCGGAGGCTGTTTTACTTGGAGTAGCTTGGAATCAGTACCCCACTCCGACGATGCCAGTCGGACCTTACCACGGACACGACTAGAGTACGGGTAAAAAGGTCCATAACAATAGATCCGACCGTTGGATCGCTCTAAAATTTTTTTCACGACTTCCGGAGGCTGTTTTACTTGGAGTAGCGTGTAATCAGAACCGCACTCCGACGATGTCCGGTCGGGCCTTACCACCGACATGACTAGAGTACCGCTAAAAAGGTCCATAACAATAGATCCGACCGTTGGATCGCTCTAAAATTTTTTCACGAGTTTCCGGAAGCTGTTTTACTTGGAGTAGCGTGGAATCAGTACCGCACTCCGACGATGTCGGTCGGGCCTTAACACCGACATGACTAGAGTACCGGCTCAAAAGGTCCATAACTATAGATCCGACCGTTGGATCGCTCTAAAATTTTTTTCACGACTTTCCGGAGGCTGTTTTACTTGGAGTAGCGTGGAATCAGTACCGCACTCCGACGATGTCCGGTCGGGCCTTACCACCGACATGACTAGAGTACCGGCTCAAAAGGTCCATAACAATAGATCCGACCGTTGGATCGCTCTAAAAGTTTTTTCACGAGTTTTCGGAGGCTGTTTTACTTGGAGTAGCGTGGAATCAGTACCGCACTCCGACGATGTCCGGTCGGACCTTACCACCGACATGACTAGAGTACCGGCTCAAAAGGTCCATAACAATAGATCCGACCGTTGGATCGCTATAAAAGTTTTTTCACGAGTTTTCGGAGGCTGTTTTACTTGGAGTAGCGTGGAATCAGTACCGCACTCCGACGATGCCAGTCGGACCTTACCACCGACATGACTAGAGTACGGGTAAAAAGGTCCATAACAATAGATCCGACCGTTGGATCGCTCTAAAATTTTTTTCACGAGTTTCCGGAAGCTGTTTTACTTGGAGTAGCGTGGAATCAGTACCGCACTCCGACGATGTCCGGTCGGGCCTTAACACCGACATGAGTAGAGTACCGGCTCAAAAGGTCCATAACTATAGATCCGACCGTTGGATCGCTCTAAAATTTTTTTCACGACTTTCCGGAGGCTGTTTTACTTCGAGTAGCGTGTAATCAGAACCGCACTCCGACGCTGTCCGGTCGGGCCTTACCACCGACATGACTAGAGTACCGGCTCAAAAGGTCCATAACAATAGATCCGACCGTTGGATCGCTATAAAAGTTTTTTCACGAGTTTTCGGAGGCTGTTTTACTTGGAGTAGCTTGGAATCAGTACCCACTCCAACGATGCCAGTCGGACCTTACCACCGACACGACTAGAGTACCGGGTAAAAAGGTCCATAACAATAGATCCGACCGTTGGATCGCTCTAAAATTTTTTCACGACTCCGGAGGCTGTTTTACTTGGAGTAGCGTGGAATCAGTACCGCACTCCGACGATGTCCGGTCGGGCCTTACCACCGACATGACTAGAGTACCGGCTCAAAAGGTCCATAACATAGATCCGACCGTTGGATCGCTCTAAAATTTTTTTCACGAGTTTTCGGAGGCTGTTTTACTTGGAGTAGCGTGTAATCAGAACCGCACTCCGACGCTGTCCGGTCGGGCCTTACCACGACATGACTAGAGTACCGGCTCAAAAGGTCCATAACAATAGATCCGACCGTTGGATCGCTATAAAAGTTTTTTCACGAGTTTTCGGAGGCTGTTTTACTTGGAGTAGCTTGGAATCAGTACCCCACTCCAACGATGCCAGTCGGACCTTACCACGGACACGACTAGAGTACCGGGTAAAAAGGTCCATAACAATAGATCCGACCGTTGGATCGCTCTAAAATTTTTTTCACGAGTTTCCGGAAGCTGTTTTACTTGGAGTAGCGTGGAATCAGTACCGCACTCCGACGATGTCCGGTCGGGCCTTAACACCGACATGAGTAGAGTACCGCTCAAAAGGTCCATAACTATAGATCCGACCGTTGGATCGGTCTAAAATTTTTTCACGACTTTCCGGAGGCTGTTTTACTTCGAGTAGCGTGTAATCAGAACCCACTCCGACGCTGTCCGGTCGGGCCTTACCACCGACATGACTAGAGTACCGGCTCAAAAGGTCCATAACAATAGATCCGACCGTTGGATCGCTCTAAAATTTTTTTCACGACTTTCCGGAGGCTGTTTTACTTGGAGTAGCGTGTAATCAGAACCGCACTCCGACGATGTCCGGTCGGGCCTTACCACCGACATGACTAGAGTACCGGCTCAAAAGGTCCATAACAATAGATCCGACCGTTGGATCGCTATAAAATTTTTTTCACGAGTTTTCGAAGGCTGTTTTACTTGGAGTAGCGTGGAATCAGTACCCACTTCGACGATGCCAGTCGGACCTTACCACGACACGACTAGAGTACGGGTAAAAAGGTCCATAACAATAGATCCGACCGTTGGATCCTCTAAAATTTTTTTACGACTTTCCGGAGGCTGTTTTACTTCGAGTAGCGTGTAATCAGAACCGCACTCCGACGCTGTCCGGTCGGGCCTTACCACCGACATGACTAGAGTACCGGCTCAAAAGGTCCATAACAATAGATCCGACCGTTGGATCGCTATAAAAGTTTTTTCACGAGTTTTCGGAGGCTGTTTTACTTGGAGTAGCGTGGAATCAGTACCGCACTCCGACGATGCCCAGTCGGACCTTACCCCGACATGACTAGAGTACCGGGTAAAAAGGTCCATAAAGTAGATCCGACCGTTGGATCGCTCTAAAATTTTTTTCACGAGTTTCCGGAAGCTGTTTTACTTGGAGTAGCGTTGAATCAGTACCGCACTCCGACGATGTCCGGTCGGGCCTTAACACCGACATGAGTAGAGTACCGGCTCAAAAGGTCCATAACTATAGATCCGACCGTTGGATCGGTCTAAAATTTTTTTCACGTTTCCGGAGGCTGTTTTACTTCGAGTAGCGTGTAATCATACCGCACTCCGACGCTGTCCGGTCGGGCCTTACACCGACATGACTAGAGTACCGGCTCAAAAGGTCCATAACAATAGATCCGACCGTTGGATCGCTATAAAAGTTTTTTCACGACTTTCCGGAGGCTGTTTTACTTCGAGTAGCGTGTAATCAGAACCGCACTCCGACGATGTCCGGTCGGGCCTTACCACCGACATGACTAGAGTACCGGCTCAAAAGGTCCATAACAATAGATCCGACCGTTGGATCGCTATAAAAGTTTTTTCACGAGTTTTCGGAGGCTGTTTTACTTGGAGTAGCGTGGAATCAGTACCGCACTCCGACGATGCCCAGTCGGACCTTACCGCCGACATGACTAGAGTACCGGTAAAAAGGTCCATAACAATAGATCCGACCGTTGGATCGCTCTAAAATTTTTTTCACGAGTTTCCGGAAGCTGTTTTACTTGGAGTAGCGTGGAATCAGTACCGCACTCCGACGATGTCCGGTCGGGCCTTAACACCGACATGAGTAGAGTACCGGCTCAAAAGGTCCATAACTATAGATCCGACCGTTGGATCGGTCTAAAATTTTTTCACGACTTTCCGGAGGCTGTTTTACTTCGAGTAGCGTGTAATCAGAACCGCACTCCGACGCTGTCCGGTCGGGCCTTACCACCGACATGACTAGAGTACCGGCTCAAAAGGTCCATAACAATAGATCCGACCGTTGGATCGCTATAAAAGTTTTTTCACGAGTTTTCGGAGGCTGTTTTACTTGGAGTAGCGTGGAATCAGTACCGCACTCCGACGATGCCAGTCGGACCTTACCACCGACATGACTAGAGTACCGGTAAAAAGGTCCATAACAATAGATCCGACCGTTGGATCGCTCTAAAATTTTTTTCACGAGTTTCCGGAAGCTGTTTTACTTGGAGTAGCGTGGAATCAGTACCGCACTCCGACGATGTCGGTCGGGCCTTAACACCGACATGAGTAGAGTACCGCTCAAAAGGTCCATAACTATAGATCCGACCGTTGGATCGGTCTAAAATTTTTTCACGACTTTCCGGAGGCTGTTTTACTTCGAGTAGCGTGTAATCAGAACCGCACTCCGACGCTGTCCGGTCGGGCCTTACCACCGACATGACTAGAGTACCGGCTCAAAAGGTCCATAACAATAGATCCGACCGTTGGATCGCTATAAAAGTTTTTTCACGAGTTTCCGGAGGCTGTTTTACTTGGAGTAGCTTGGAATCAGTACCCCACTCCACGATGCCAGTCGGACCTTACCACGGACACGACTAGAGTACCGGGTAAAAAGGTCCATAACAATAGATCCGACCGTTGGATCGCTCTAAAATTTTTTTCACGAGTTTCCGGAAGCTGTTTTACTTGGAGTAGCGTGGAATCAGTACCGCACTCCGACGATGTCCGGTCGGGCCTTAACACCGACATGAGTAGAGTACCGCTCAAAAGGTCCATAACAATAGATCCGACCGTTGGATCGCTCTAAATTTTTTTCACGAGTTTCCGGAAGCTGTTTTACTTGGAGTAGCGTGGAATCAGAACCGCACTCCGACGATGTCCGGTCGGCCTTACCACGACATGACTAGAGTACCGGGTAAAAAGGTCCATAACAATAGATCCGACCGTTGGATCGCTCTAAAATTTTTTCACGAGTTTCCGGAAGCTGTTTTACTTGGAGTAGCGTGGAATCAGTACCGCACTCCGACGATGTCCGGTCGGGCCTTACCACCGACATGACTAGAGTACCGGCTCAAAAGGTCCATAACAATAGATCCGACCGTTGGATCGCTAAAAGTTTTTTCACGAGTTTTCGGAGGCTGTTTTACTTGGAGTAGCGTGGAATCAGTACCGCACTCCGACGATGTCCGGTCGGGCCTTAACACCGACATGAGTAGAGTACCGGCTCAAAAGGTCCATAACTATAGATCCGACCGTTGGATCGCTCTAAAATTTTTTCACGACTTTCCGGAGGCTGTTTTACTTGAGTAGCTTGGAATCAGAACCGCACTCCGACGATGTCCGGTCGGGCCTTACCACCGACACGACTAGAGTACCGGTAAAAAGGTCCATAACAATAGATCCGACCGTTGGATCGCTCTAAAATTTTTTTCACGAGTTTCCGGAAGCTGTTTTACTTGGAGTAGCGTGGAATCAGTACCGCACTCCGACGATGTCCGGTCGGGCCTTACCACCGACATGACTAGAGTACCGGCTCAAAAGGTCCATAACAATAGATCCGACCGTTGGATCGCTATAAAATTTTTTTCACGACTTTCCGGAGGCTGTTTTACTTGGAGTAGCGTGTAATCAGAACCGCACTCCGACGATGTCCGGTCGGGCCTTACCCGACACGACTAGAGTACGGGTAAAAAGGTCCATAACAATAGATCCGACCGTTGGATCGCTCTAAAATTTTTTCACGAGTTTCCGGAAGCTGTTTTACTTGGAGTAGCGTGGAATCAGTACCGCACTCCGACGATGCCCGGTCGGGCCTTACCACCGACACGACTAGAGTATCACGTAAAAGGTCCATAACTATAGATCCGACCGTTGGATCGCTCTAAAATTTTTTTCACGACTTTCCGGAGGCTGTTTTACTTGGAGTAGCGTGTAATCAGACCGCACTCCGACGCTGTCCGGTCGGGCCTTACCACCGACATGACTAGAGTACCGGCTCAAAAGGTCCATAACAATAGATCCGACCGTTGGATCGCTATAAAAGTTTTTTCACGAGTTTTCGGAGGCTGTTTTACTTGGAGTAGCGTGGAATCAGTACCGCACTCCGACGATGCCCAGTCGGACCTTACCGCCGACATGACTAGAGTACCGGGTAAAAAGGTCCATAACAATAGATCCGACCGTTGGATCGCTCTAAAATTTTTTTCACGAGTTTCCGGAAGCTGTTTTACTTGGAGTAGCGTGGAATCAGTACCGCACTCCGACGATGTCCGGTCGGCCTTAACACCGACATGAGTAGAGTACCGGCTCAAAAGGTCCATAACTATAGATCCGACCGTTGGATCGGTCTAAAATTTTTTTCACGACTTCCGGAGGCTGTTTTACTTGGAGTAGCGTGTAATCAGAACCGCACTCCGACGCTGTCCGGTCGGGCCTTACCACCGACATGACTAGAGTACCGGCTCAAAAGGTCCATAACAATAGATCCGACCGTTGGATCGCTATAAAGTTTTTTCACGAGTTTCCGGAGGCTGTTTTACTTGGAGTAGCTTGGAATCAGTACCGCACTCCAACGATGCCAGTCGGACCTTACCACGGACACGACTAGAGTACCGGGTAAAAAGGTCCATAACAATAGATCCGACCGTTGGATCGCTCTAAAATTTTTTTCACGAGTTTCCGGAAGCTGTTTTACTTGGAGTAGCGTGGAATCAGTACCGCACTCCGACGATGTCGGTCGGGCCTTAACACCGACATGAGTAGAGTACCGGTCAAAGGTCCATAACTATAGATCCGACCGTTGGATCGCATTAAAAGTTTTTTCACGAGTTTCCGGAGGCTGTTTTACTTGGAGTAGCGTGGAATCAGTACCGCACTCCGACGATGTCCGGTCGGGCCTTAACACCGACATGAGTAGAGTACCGGCTCAAAAGGTCCATAACTATAGATCCGACCGTTGGATCGGTCTAAAATTTTTTCACGACTTTCCGGAGCTGTTTTACTTGGAGTAGCGTGTAATCAGAACCGCACTCCGACGCTGTCCGGTCGGGCCTTACCACGACATGACTAGAGTACCGGCTCAAAAGGTCCATAACAATAGATCCGACCGTTGGATCGCTATAAAATTTTTTTCACGAGTTTCCGGAGGCTGTTTTACTTGGAGTAGCTTGGAATCAGTACCCCACTCCGACGATGCCAGTCGGACCTTACCACGGACACGACTAGAGGCCGGGTAAAAGGTCCATAACAATAGATCCGACCGTTGGATCGCTCTAAAATTTTTTTCACGAGTTTCCGGAAGCTGTTTTACTTGGAGTAGCGTGGAATCAGTACCGCACTCCGACGATGTCCGGTCGGGCCTTACACCGACATGAGTAGAGTACCGCTCAAAAGGTCCATAACTATAGATCCGACCGTTGGATCGCTATAAAGTTTTTTCACGAGTTTTGGAGGCTGTTTTACTTGGAGTAGCGTGGAATCAGTACCGCACTCCGACGATGTCCGGTCGGGCCTTACCACCGACATGACTAGAGTACCGCTCAAAAGGTCCATAACAATAGATCCGACCGTTGGATCGCTCTAAAATTTTTTTCACGAGTTTCCGGAGGCTGTTTTACTTGGAGTAGCGTGGAATCAGACCGCACTCCGACGATGTCCGGTCGGGCCTTACCACCGACACGACTAGAGTACGGGTAAAAAGGTCCATAACATAGATCCGACCGTTGGATCGCTCTAAAATTTTTTTCACGAGTTTCGGAAGCTGTTTTACTTGGAGTAGCGTGGAATCAGTACCGCACTCCGACGATGTCCGGTCGGGCCTTACCACCGACATGACTAGAGTACCGGCTCAAAGGTCCATAACAATAGATCCGACCGTTGGATCGCTATAAATTTTTTTCACGAGTTTTCGGAGGCTGTTTTACTTGGAGTAGCGTGGAATCAGTACCGCACTCCGACGATGCCCAGTCGGACCTTACCACGACATGACTAGAGTACCGGGTAAAAAGGTCCATAACAATAGATCCGACCGTTGGATCGCTTAAAATTTTTTTCACGAGTTTTCGGAAGCTGTTTTACTTGGAGTAGCGTGGAATCAGTACCGCACTCCGACGATGCCGGTCGGCCTTAACACCGACATGACTAGAGTACCGGTCAAAAAGGTCCATAACTATAGATCCGACCGTTGGATCGGTCTAAAATTTTTTTCACGAGTTTCCGGAGGCTGTTTTACTTGGAGTAGCGTGTAATCATAACCGCACTCCGACGCTGTCCGGTCGGGCCTTACCACCGACATGACTAGAGTACCGGCTCAAAAGGTCCATAACAATAGATCCGACCGTTGGATCGCTATAAATTTTTTCACGAGTTTCCGGAGGCTGTTTTACTTGGAGTAGCTTGGAATCAGTACCCCACTCCAACGATGCAGTCGGACCTTACCACGGACACGACTAGAGGCCGGGTAAAAAGGTCCATAACACTATAGATCCGACCGTTGGATCGCTCTAAAATTTTTTTCACGAGTTTCGGAAGCTGTTTTACTTGGAGTAGCGTGGAATCAGTACCGCACTCCGACGATGTCCGGTCGGCCTTAACACCGACATGACTAGAGTACCGGCTCAAAAGGTCCATAACAATAGATCCGACCGTTGGATCGCTCTAAAATTTTTTTCACGAGTTTCCGGAGGCTGTTTTACTTGGAGTAGCGTGGAATCAGTACCGCACTCCGACGATGTCCGGTCGGGCCTAACACCGACATGAGTAGAGTACCGGCTCAAAAGGTCCATAACTATAGATCCGACCGTTGGATCGGTCTAAATTTTTTTTCACGACTTTCCGGAGGCTGTTTTACTTCGAGTAGCGTGTAATCAGAACCGCACTCCGACGCTGTCCGGTCGGGCCTTACCACGACATGACTAGAGTACCGCTCAAAAGGTCCATAACAATAGATCCGACCGTTGGATCGCTATAAAAGTTTTTTCACGAGTTTCCGGAGGCTGTTTTACTTGGAGTAGCTTGGAATCAGTACCCCACTCAACGATGCCAGTCGGACCTTACCACGGACACGACTAGAGTACCGGGTAAAAAGGTCCATAACAATAGATCCGACCGTTGGATCGCTCTAAAATTTTTTTCACGAGTTTCCGGAAGCTGTTTTACTTGGAGTAGCGTGGAATCAGTACCGCACTCCGACGATGTCCGGTCGGGCCTTAACAC
>CM055352.1:18125147-18203790 GCA_029228515.1 Populus alba x Populus x berolinensis | reverse complement strand
TTTGAATTTGGGTGATTCTTGAGCATGTATGCTTCTGCTACTTGTTCTACATCAGACTTTCTTCCGCAACACGGGAAACGCTTTGACTCGGTGAGTTTCGCGGCATTCCGACTTCGATGCCCCGGTTGCCGAAATTCAGTTGCCTTTGAATTTCGGTGATCCCTCTTGAGCATGTATGCTTCTGCTACTTGTTCTACATCAGACTTTCTTCCGCAAACGGCGAAACGCTTTGACTCGGTGAGTTTCGCGGCATTCCGACTTCGATGCCCGGTTGCCGAAATTCAGTTGCCTTTGAATTTCGGGTGATCCCTCTTGAGCATGTATGCTTCTGCTACTTGTTCTACATCAGACTTTCTTCCGCAAACGGCGAAACGCTTTGACTCGGTGAGTTTCGCGGCATTCCGACTTCGATGCCCCGTTGCCGAAATTCAGTTGCCTTTGAATTTCGGGGTGATCCCTCTTGAGCATGTATGCTTCTGCTACTTGTTCTACATCAGACTTTCTTCCGCAAACGGCGAAACGCTTTGACTCGGTGAGTTTCGCGGCATTCCGCCTTCGATGCCCCGGTTGCCGAAATTCAGTTGCCTTTGAATTTCGGGTGATCCCTCTTGAGCATGTATGCTTCTGCTACTTGTTCTACATCAGAATTTCTTCCGCAAACGGCGAAACGCTTTGACTCGGTGAGTTTCGCGGCATTCCGACTTCGATGCCCCGGTTGCCGAAATGCAGTTGCCTTTGAATTTCGGGTGGTCCCTCTTGAGCATGTATGCTTCTGCTACTTGTTCTACTTCAGACTTCTTCCGCAAACGGCAAAACGCTTTGACTCGGTGAGTTTCGCGGCATTCCGACTTCGATGCCCGGTTGCCGAAATTCAGTTGCGTTTAAATTTCGGGTGATCCCTCTTGAGCCTGTATGCTTCTGCTACTTGTTCTACATCAGACTTCCTTCCGCAAACGGTGAAACGCTTTGACTCGGTGAGTTTCGCGGCATTCCGACTTCGATGCCCCGTTTGCCGAAATGCAGTTGCCTTTGAATTTCGGGTGATCCCTCTTGAGCATGTATGCTTCTGCTACTTGTTCTACATCAGACTTTCTTCCGCAAACGGCGAAACGCTTTGACTCGGTGAGTTCGCGGCATTCCGACTTCGATGCCCCGGTTGCCGAAATTCAGTTGCCTTTGAATTTCGGGTGATCCCTCTTGAGCATGTATGCTTCTGCTACTTGTTCTACATCAGACTTTCTTCCGCAAAGCGAAACGCTTTGACTCGGTGAGTTTCGCGGATTCCGACTTCGATGCCCCGGTTGCCGAAATTCAGTTGCCTTTGAATTTCGGGTGATCCCTCTTGAGCATGTATGCTTCTGCTACTTGTTCTACATCAGACTTTCTTCCGCAAACGGCGAAACGCTTTGACTCGGTGAGTTTCGAGGCATTCCGACTTCGATGCCCCGGTTGCCGAAATTCAGTTGCCTTTGAATTTCGGGTGATCCCTCTTGAGCATGTATGCTTCTGCTACTTGTTCTACATCAGACTTCCTTCCGCAAACGGCGAAACGCTTTGACGGTGAGTTTCGCGGCATTCCGACTTCGATGCCCCGTTGCCGAAATTCAGTTGCCTTTGAATTTCGGGTGATCCCTCTTGAGCATGTATGCTTCTGCTACTTGTTCTACATCAGACTTTCTTCCGCAAACGGCGAAACGCTTTGACTCGGTGAGTTTCGCGGCATTCCGACTTCGATGCCCCGGTTGCCGAAATTCAGTTGCCTTTGAATTTCGGGTGATCCCTCTTGAGCATGTATGCTTCTGCTACTTGTTCTACATCAGACTTCCTTCCGCAAACGGCGAAACGCTTTGACTCGGTGAGTTTCGCGGCATTCCGACTTCGATGCCCCGTTTGCCGAAATTCAGTTGCCTTTGAATTTCGGGTGATCCCTCTTGAGCATGTATGCTTCTGCTACTTGTTCTACATGACTTTCTTCCGCAAACGGCGAAACGCTTTGACTCGGTGAGTTTCGCGGCATTCCGACTTCGATGCCCCGGTTGCCGAAATTCAGTTGCCTTTGAATTTCGGGTGATCCCTCTTGAGATGCTTCTCTACTTGCTACACACCACTTCAAACAACTTCGAAAACGTTAAACTCTTGAATGAGTTCCTCACGCGAAATTCTCGACTTCGATGAACCCCCGTTCCCGAAATTCAGTTGCCCTTTTTGGGTGACCCTTCCCATGCACATGCTTCTGCTACTTGTTCTACATCAGTTTCTTCCGCAAACAGCGAAACGCTTTGACTCGGTGAGTTTCGCGGCATTCCGACTTCGATGCCCCGTTTGCGAAATTCAGTTGCCTTTGAATTTCGGGTGATCCCTCTTGAGCATGTATGCTTCTGCTACTTGTTCTACATCAGACTTTCTTCCGCAAACGCGAAACGCTTTGACTCGGTGAGTTTCGCGGCATTCCGACTTCGATGCCCCGGTTGCCGAAATTCAGTTGCCTTTGAATTTCGGGTGATCCCTCTTGAGCATGTATGCTTCTGCTACTTGTTCTACATCAGACTTTCTTCCGCAAACGGCGAAACGCTTTGACTCGGTGAGTTTCGCGGCATTCCGACTTCGATGCCCCGGTTGCCGAAATTCAGTTGCCTTTGAATTTCGGGTGATCCCTCTTGAGCATGTATGCTTCTGCTACTTGTTCTACATCAGACTTTCTTCCGCAAACGGCGAAACGCTTTGACTCGGTGAGTTTCGCGGCATTCCGACTTCGATGCCCCGGTTGCCGAAATTCAGTTGCCTTTGAATTTCGGGTGATCCCTCTTGAGCATGTATGCTTCTGCTACTTGTTCTACATCAGACTTTCTTCCGCAAACGGCGAAACGCTTTGACTCGGTGAGTTTCGCGGCATTCCGACTTCGATGCCCGGTTGCCGAAATTCAGTTGCCTTTGAATTTCGGGTGATCCCTCTTGAGCATGTATGCTTCTGCTACTTGTTCTACATCAGACTTTCTTCCGCAAACGGCGAAACGCTTTGACTCGGTGAGTTTCGCGGCATTCGACTTCGATGCCCCGGTTGCCGAAATTCAGTTGCCTTTGAATTTCGGGTGATCCCTCTTGAGCATGTATGCTTCTGCTACTTGTTCTACATCAGACTTTCTTCCGCAAACGGCGAAACGCTTTGACTCGGTGAGTTTCGCGGCATTCCGACTTCGATGCCCGGTTGCCGAAATTCAGTTGCCTTTGAATTTCGGGTGATCCCTCTTGAGCATGTATGCTTCTGCTACTTGTTCTACATCAGACTTTCTTCCGCAAACGGCGAAACGCTTTGACTCGGTGAGTTTCGCGGCATTCCGACTTCGATGCCCCGGTTGCCGAAATTCAGTTGCCTTTGAATTTCGGGTGATCCCTCTTGAGCATGTATGCTTCTGCTACTTGTTCTACATCAGACTTTCTTCCGCAAACGGCGAAACGCTTTGACTCGGTGAGTTTCGCGGCATTCCGACTTCGATGCCCGGTTGCCGAAATTCAGTTGCCTTTGAATTTCGGGTGATCCCTCTTGAGCATGTATGCTTCTGCTACTTGTTCTACATCAGACTTTCTTCCGCAAACGGCGAAACGCTTTGACTCGGTGAGTTTCGCGGCATTCCGACTTCGATGCCCGGTTGCCGAAATTCAGTTGCCTTTGAATTTCGGGTGATCCCTCTTGAGCATGTATGCTTCTGCTACTTGTTCTACATCAGACTTTCTTCCGCAAACGGCGAAACGCTTTGACTCGGTGAGTTTCGCGGCATTCCGACTTCGATGCCCGGTTGCCGAAATTCAGTTGCCTTTGAATTTCGGGTGATCCCTCTTGAGCATGTATGCTTCTGCTACTTGTTCTACATCAGACTTTCTTCCGCAAACGGCGAAACGCTTTGACTCGGTGAGTTTCGCGGCATTCCGACTTCGATGCCCCGTTGCCGAAATTCAGTTGCCTTTGAATTTCGGGTGATCCCTCTTGAGCATGTATGCTTCTGCTACTTGTTCTACATCAGACTTTCTTCCGCAAACGGCGAAACGCTTTGACTCGGTGAGTTTCGCGGCATTCCGACTTCGATGCCCCGGTTGCCGAAATTCAGTTGCCTTTGAATTTCGGGTGATCCCTCTTGAGCATGTATGCTTCTGCTACTTGTTCTACATCAGACTTCTTCCGCAAACGGCGAAACGCTTTGACTCGGTGAGTTTCGCGGCATTCCGACTTCGATGCCCGGTTGCCGAAATTCAGTTGCCTTTGAATTTCGGGTGATCCCTCTTGAGCATGTATGCTTCTGCTACTTGTTCTACATCAGACTTTCTTCCGCAAACGGCGAAACGCTTTGACTCGGTGAGTTTCGCGGCATTCCGACTTCGATGCCCGGTTGCCGAAATTCAGTTGCCTTTGAATTTCGGGTGATCCCTCTTGAGCATGTATGCTTCTGCTACTTGTTCTACATCAGACTTTCTTCCGCAAACGGCGAAACGCTTTGACTCGGTGAGTTTCGCGGCATTCCGACTTCGATGCCCGGTTGCCGAAATTCAGTTGCCTTTGAATTTCGGGTGATCCCTCTTGAGCATGTATGCTTCTGCTACTTGTTCTACATCAGACTTTCTTCCGCAAACGGCGAAACGCTTTGACTCGGTGAGTTTCGCGGCATTCCGACTTCGATGCCCGGTTGCCGAAATTCAGTTGCCTTTGAATTTCGGGTGATCCCTCTTGAGCATGTATGCTTCTGCTACTTGTTCTACATCAGACTTTCTTCCGCAAACGGCGAAACGCTTTGACTCGGTGAGTTTCGCGGCATTCCGACTTCGATGCCCGGTTGCCGAAATTCAGTTGCCTTTGAATTTCGGGTGATCCCTCTTGAGCATGTATGCTTCTGCTACTTGTTCTACATCAGACTTTCTTCCGCAAACGGCGAAACGCTTTGACTCGGTGAGTTTCGCGGCATTCCGACTTCGATGCCCCGGTTGCCGAAATTCAGTTGCCTTTGAATTTCGGGTGATCCCTCTTGAGCATGTATGCTTCTGCTACTTGTTCTACATCAGACTTTCTTCCGCAAACGGCGAAACGCTTTGACTCGGTGAGTTTCGCGGCATTCCGACTTCGATGCCCCGGTTGCCGAAATTCAGTTGCCTTTGAATTTCGGGTGATCCCTCTTGAGCATGTATGCTTCTGCTACTTGTTCTACATCAGACTTTCTTCCGCAAACGGCGAAACGCTTTGACTCGGTGAGTTTCGCGGCATTCCGACTTCGATGCCCCGGTTGCCGAAATTCAGTTGCCTTTGAATTTCGGGTGATCCCTCTTGAGCATGTATGCTTCTGCTACTTGTTCTACATCAGACTTTCTTCCGCAAACGGCGAAACGCTTTGACTCGGTGAGTTTCGCGGCATTCCGACTTCGATGCCCCGGTTGCCGAAATTCAGTTGCCTTTGAATTTCGGGTGATCCCTCTTGAGCATGTATGCTTCTGCTACTTGTTCTACATCAGACTTTCTTCCGCAAACGGCGAAACGCTTTGACTCGGTGAGTTTCGCGGCATTCCGACTTCGATGCCCCGGTTGCCGAAATTCAGTTGCCTTTGAATTTCGGGTGATCCCTCTTGAGCATGTATGCTTCTGCTACTTGTTCTACATCAGACTTTCTTCCGCAAACGGCGAAACGCTTTGACTCGGTGAGTTTCGCGGCATTCCGACTTCGATGCCCCGGTTGCCGAAATTCAGTTGCCTTTGAATTTCGGGTGATCCCTCTTGAGCATGTATGCTTCTGCTACTTGTTCTACATCAGACTTTCTTCCGCAAACGGCGAAACGCTTTGACTCGGTGAGTTTCGCGGCATTCCGACTTCGATGCCCGGTTGCCGAAATTCAGTTGCCTTTGAATTTCGGGTGATCCCTCTTGAGCATGTATGCTTCTGCTACTTGTTCTACATCAGACTTCTTCCGCAAACGGCGAAACGCTTTGACTCGGTGAGTTTCGCGGCATTCCGACTTCGATGCCCCGGTTGCCGAAATTCAGTTGCCTTTGAATTTCGGGTGATCCCTCTTGAGCATGTATGCTTCTGCTACTTGTTCTACATCAGACTTTCTTCCGCAAACGGCGAAACGCTTTGACTCGGTGAGTTTCGCGGCATTCCGACTTCGATGCCCCGGTTGCCGAAATTCAGTTGCCTTTGAATTTCGGGTGATCCCTCTTGAGCATGTATGCTTCTGCTACTTGTTCTACATCAGACTTCTTCCGCAAACGGCGAAACGCTTTGACTCGGTGAGTTTCGCGGCATTCCGACTTCGATGCCCCGGTTGCCGAAATTCAGTTGCCTTTGAATTTCGGGTGATCCCTCTTGAGCATGTATGCTTCTGCTACTTGTTCTACATCAGACTTTCTTCCGCAAACGGCGAAACGCTTTGACTCGGTGAGTTTCGCGGCATTCCGACTTCGATGCCCCGGTTGCCGAAATTCAGTTGCCTTTGAATTTCGGGTGATCCCTCTTGAGCATGTATGCTTCTGCTACTTGTTCTACATCAGACTTCTTCCGCAAACGGCGAAACGCTTTGACTCGGTGAGTTTCGCGGCATTCCGACTTCGATGCCCCGGTTGCCGAAATTCAGTTGCCTTTGAATTTCGGGTGATCCCTCTTGAGCATGTATGCTTCTGCTACTTGTTCTACATCAGACTTCCTTCCGCAAACGGCGAAACGCTTTGACTCGGTGAGTTTCGCGGCATTCCGACTTCGATGCCCCGGTTGCCGAAATTCAGTTGCCTTTGAATTTCGGGTGATCCCTCTTGAGCATGTATGCTTCTGCTACTTGTTCTACATCAGACTTCTTCCGCAAACGGCGAAACGCTTTGACTCGGTGAGTTTCGCGGCATTCCGACTTCGATGCCCCGGTTGCCGAAATTCAGTTGCCTTTGAATTTCGGGTGATCCCTCTTGAGCATGTATGCTTCTGCTACTTGTTCTACATCAGACTTTCTTCCGCAAACGGCGAAACGCTTTGACTCGGTGAGTTTCGCGGCATTCCGACTTCGATGCCCCGGTTGCCGAAATTCAGTTGCCTTTGAATTTCGGGTGATCCCTCTTGAGCATGTATGCTTCTGCTACTTGTTCTACATCAGACTTCTTCCGCAAACGGCGAAACGCTTTGACTCGGTGAGTTTCGCGGCATTCCGACTTCGATGCCCCGGTTGCCGAAATTCAGTTGCCTTTGAATTTCGGGTGATCCCTCTTGAGCATGTATGCTTCTGCTACTTGTTCTACATCAGACTTCTTCCGCAAACGGCGAAACGCTTTGACTCGGTGAGTTTCGCGGCATTCCGACTTCGATGCCCGGTTGCCGAAATTCAGTTGCCTTTGAATTTCGGGTGATCCCTCTTGAGCATGTATGCTTCTGCTACTTGTTCTACATCAGACTTCTTCCGCAAACGGCGAAACGCTTTGACTCGGTGAGTTTCGCGGCATTCCGACTTCGATGCCCGGTTGCCGAAATTCAGTTGCCTTTGAATTTCGGGTGATCCCTCTTGAGCATGTATGCTTCTGCTACTTGTTCTACATCAGACTTTCTTCCGCAAACGGCGAAACGCTTTGACTCGGTGAGTTTCGCGGCATTCCGACTTCGATGCCCCGGTTGCCGAAATTCAGTTGCCTTTGAATTTCGGGTGATCCCTCTTGAGCATGTATGCTTCTGCTACTTGTTCTACATCAGACTTTCTTCCGCAAACGGCGAAACGCTTTGACTCGGTGAGTTTCGCGGCATTCCGACTTCGATGCCCCGGTTGCCGAAATTCAGTTGCCTTTGAATTTCGGGTGATCCCTCTTGAGCATGTATGCTTCTGCTACTTGTTCTACATCAGACTTTCTTCCGCAAACGGCGAAACGCTTTGACTCGGTGAGTTTCGCGGCATTCCGACTTCGATGCCCCGGTTGCCGAAATTCAGTTGCCTTTGAATTTCGGGTGATCCCTCTTGAGCATGTATGCTTCTGCTACTTGTTCTACATCAGACTTCTTCCGCAAACGGCGAAACGCTTTGACTCGGTGAGTTTCGCGGCATTCCGACTTCGATGCCCGGTTGCCGAAATTCAGTTGCCTTTGAATTTCGGGTGATCCCTCTTGAGCATGTATGCTTCTGCTACTTGTTCTACATCAGACTTTCTTCCGCAAACGGCGAAACGCTTTGACTCGGTGAGTTTCGCGGCATTCCGACTTCGATGCCCCGGTTGCCGAAATTCAGTTGCCTTTGAATTTCGGGTGATCCCTCTTGAGCATGTATGCTTCTGCTACTTGTTCTACATCAGACTTTCTTCCGCAAACGGCGAAACGCTTTGACTCGGTGAGTTTCGCGGCATTCCGACTTCGATGCCCGGTTGCCGAAATTCAGTTGCCTTTG
Organism: Populus alba x Populus x berolinensis; assembly: GCA_029228515.1. Lineage (NCBI taxonomy): Eukaryota > Viridiplantae > Streptophyta > Magnoliopsida > Malpighiales > Salicaceae > Populus > Populus alba x Populus x berolinensis. The sequence continues at coordinate 18,195,405 of CM055352.1, read as the reverse complement.
AATTTCGGGTGATCCCTCTTGAGCATGTATGCTTCTGCTACTTGTTCTACATCAGACTTCTTCCGCAAACGGCGAAACGCTTTGACTCGGTGAGTTTCGCGGCATTCCGACTTCGATGCCCGGTTGCCGAAATTCAGTTGCCTTTGAATTTCGGGTGATCCCTCTTGAGCATGTATGCTTCTGCTACTTGTTCTACATCAGACTTTCTTCCGCAAACGGCGAAACGCTTTGACTCGGTGAGTTTCGCGGCATTCCGACTTCGATGCCCCGGTTGCCGAAATTCAGTTGCCTTTGAATTTCGGGTGATCCCTCTTGAGCATGTATGCTTCTGCTACTTGTTCTACATCAGACTTTCTTCCGCAAACGGCGAAACGCTTTGACTCGGTGAGTTTCGCGGCATTCCGACTTCGATGCCCCGGTTGCCGAAATTCAGTTGCCTTTGAATTTCGGGTGATCCCTCTTGAGCATGTATGCTTCTGCTACTTGTTCTACATCAGACTTTCTTCCGCAAACGGCGAAACGCTTTGACTCGGTGAGTTTCGCGGCATTCCGACTTCGATGCCCCGGTTGCCGAAATTCAGTTGCCTTTGAATTTCGGGTGATCCCTCTTGAGCATGTATGCTTCTGCTACTTGTTCTACATCAGACTTTCTTCCGCAAACGGCGAAACGCTTTGACTCGGTGAGTTTCGCGGCATTCCGACTTCGATGCCCGGTTGCCGAAATTCAGTTGCCTTTGAATTTCGGGTGATCCCTCTTGAGCATGTATGCTTCTGCTACTTGTTCTACATCAGACTTTCTTCCGCAAACGGCGAAACGCTTTGACTCGGTGAGTTTCGCGGCATTCCGACTTCGATGCCCCGGTTGCCGAAATTCAGTTGCCTTTGAATTTCGGGTGATCCCTCTTGAGCATGTATGCTTCTGCTACTTGTTCTACATCAGACTTTCTTCCGCAAACGGCGAAACGCTTTGACTCGGTGAGTTTCGCGGCATTCCGACTTCGATGCCCCGGTTGCCGAAATTCAGTTGCCTTTGAATTTCGGGTGATCCCTCTTGAGCATGTATGCTTCTGCTACTTGTTCTACACAGACTTTCTTCCGCAAACGGCGAAACGCTTTGACTCGGTGAGTTTCGCGGCATTCCGACTTCGATGCCCCGGTTGCCGAAATTCAGTTGCCTTTGAATTTCGGGTGATCCCTCTTGAGCATGTATGCTTCTGCTACTTGTTCTACATCAGACTTTCTTCCGCAAACGGCGAAACGCTTTGACTCGGTGAGTTTCGCGGCATTCCGACTTCGATGCCCCGGTTGCCGAAATTCAGTTGCCTTTGAATTTCGGGTGATCCCTCTTGAGCATGTATGCTTCTGCTACTTGTTCTACATCAGACTTTCTTCCGCAAACGGCGAAACGCTTTGACTCGGTGAGTTTCGCGGCATTCCGACTTCGATGCCCGGTTGCCGAAATTCAGTTGCCTTTGAATTTCGGGTGATCCCTCTTGAGCATGTATGCTTCTGCTACTTGTTCTACATCAGACTTCTTCCGCAAACGGCGAAACGCTTTGACTCGGTGAGTTTCGCGGCATTCCGACTTCGATGCCCCGGTTGCCGAAATTCAGTTGCCTTTGAATTTCGGGTGATCCCTCTTGAGCATGTATGCTTCTGCTACTTGTTCTACATCAGACTTCTTCCGCAAACGGCGAAACGCTTTGACTCGGTGAGTTTCGCGGCATTCCGACTTCGATGCCCCGGTTGCCGAAATTCAGTTGCCTTTGAATTTCGGGTGATCCCTCTTGAGCATGTATGCTTCTGCTACTTGTTCTACATCAGACTTCTTCCGCAAACGGCGAAACGCTTTGACTCGGTGAGTTTCGCGGCATTCCGACTTCGATGCCCCGGTTGCCGAAATTCAGTTGCCTTTGAATTTCGGGTGATCCCTCTTGAGCATGTATGCTTCTGCTACTTGTTCTACATCAACTTTCTTCCGCAAACGGCGAAACGCTTTGACTCGGTGAGTTTCGCGGCATTCCGACTTCGATGCCCCGGTTGCCGAAATTCAGTTGCCTTTGAATTTCGGGTGATCCCTCTTGAGCATGTATGCTTCTGCTACTTGTTCTACATCAGACTTCTTCCGCAAACGGCGAAACGCTTTGACTCGGTGAGTTTCGCGGCATTCCGACTTCGATGCCCGGTTGCCGAAATTCAGTTGCCTTTGAATTTCGGGTGATCCCTCTTGAGCATGTATGCTTCTGCTACTTGTTCTACATCAGACTTTCTTCCGCAAACGGCGAAACGCTTTGACTCGGTGAGTTTCGCGGCATTCCGACTTCGATGCCCCGGTTGCCGAAATTCAGTTGCCTTTGAATTTCGGGTGATCCCTCTTGAGCATGTATGCTTCTGCTACTTGTTCTACATCAGACTTTCTTCCGCAAACGGCGAAACGCTTTGACTCGGTGAGTTTCGCGGCATTCCGACTTCGATGCCCCGGTTGCCGAAATTCAGTTGCCTTTGAATTTCGGGTGATCCCTCTTGAGCATGTATGCTTCTGCTACTTGTTCTACATCAGACTTTCTTCCGCAAACGGCGAAACGCTTTGACTCGGTGAGTTTCGCGGCATTCCGACTTCGATGCCCCGGTTGCCGAAATTCAGTTGCCTTTGAATTTCGGGTGATCCCTCTTGAGCATGTATGCTTCTGCTACTTGTTCTACATCAGACTTCTTCCGCAAACGGCGAAACGCTTTGACTCGGTGAGTTTCGCGGCATTCCGACTTCGATGCCCGGTTGCCGAAATTCAGTTGCCTTTGAATTTCGGGTGATCCCTCTTGAGCATGTATGCTTCTGCTACTTGTTCTACATCAGACTTCTTCCGCAAACGGCGAAACGCTTTGACTCGGTGAGTTTCGCGGCATTCCGACTTCGATGCCCCGGTTGCCGAAATTCAGTTGCCTTTGAATTTCGGGTGATCCCTCTTGAGCATGTATGCTTCTGCTACTTGTTCTACATCAGACTTTCTTCCGCAAACGGCGAAACGCTTTGACTCGGTGAGTTTCGCGGCATTCCGACTTCGATGCCCGGTTGCCGAAATTCAGTTGCCTTTGAATTTCGGGTGATCCCTCTTGAGCATGTATGCTTCTGCTACTTGTTCTACATCAGACTTTCTTCCGCAAACGGCGAAACGCTTTGACTCGGTGAGTTTCGCGGCATTCCGACTTCGATGCCCGGTTGCCGAAATTCAGTTGCCTTTGAATTTCGGGTGATCCCTCTTGAGCATGTATGCTTCTGCTACTTGTTCTACATCAGACTTCTTCCGCAAACGGCGAAACGCTTTGACTCGGTGAGTTTCGCGGCATTCCGACTTCGATGCCCCGGTTGCCGAAATTCAGTTGCCTTTGAATTTCGGGTGATCCCTCTTGAGCATGTATGCTTCTGCTACTTGTTCTACATCAGACTTTCTTCCGCAAACGGCGAAACGCTTTGACTCGGTGAGTTTCGCGGCATTCCGACTTCGATGCCCCGGTTGCCGAAATTCAGTTGCCTTTGAATTTCGGGTGATCCCTCTTGAGCATGTATGCTTCTGCTACTTGTTCTACATCAGACTTCTTCCGCAAACGGCGAAACGCTTTGACTCGGTGAGTTTCGCGGCATTCCGACTTCGATGCCCCGGTTGCCGAAATTCAGTTGCCTTTGAATTTCGGGTGATCCCTCTTGAGCATGTATGCTTCTGCTACTTGTTCTACATCAGACTTCTTCCGCAAACGGCGAAACGCTTTGACTCGGTGAGTTTCGCGGCATTCCGACTTCGATGCCCCGGTTGCCGAAATTCAGTTGCCTTTGAATTTCGGGTGATCCCTCTTGAGCATGTATGCTTCTGCTACTTGTTCTACATCAGACTTCTTCCGCAAACGGCGAAACGCTTTGACTCGGTGAGTTTCGCGGCATTCCGACTTCGATGCCCGGTTGCCGAAATTCAGTTGCCTTTGAATTTCGGGTGATCCCTCTTGAGCATGTATGCTTCTGCTACTTGTTCTACATCAGACTTTCTTCCGCAAACGGCGAAACGCTTTGACTCGGTGAGTTTCGCGGCATTCCGACTTCGATGCCCCGGTTGCCGAAATTCAGTTGCCTTTGAATTTCGGGTGATCCCTCTTGAGCATGTATGCTTCTGCTACTTGTTCTACATCAGACTTTCTTCCGCAAACGGCGAAACGCTTTGACTCGGTGAGTTTCGCGGCATTCCGACTTCGATGCCCCGGTTGCCGAAATTCAGTTGCCTTTGAATTTCGGGTGATCCCTCTTGAGCATGTATGCTTCTGCTACTTGTTCTACATCAGACTTTCTTCCGCAAACGGCGAAACGCTTTGACTCGGTGAGTTTCGCGGCATTCCGACTTCGATGCCCCGGTTGCCGAAATTCAGTTGCCTTTGAATTTCGGGTGATCCCTCTTGAGCATGTATGCTTCTGCTACTTGTTCTACATCAGACTTCTTCCGCAAACGGCGAAACGCTTTGACTCGGTGAGTTTCGCGGCATTCCGACTTCGATGCCCCGGTTGCCGAAATTCAGTTGCCTTTGAATTTCGGGTGATCCCTCTTGAGCATGTATGCTTCTGCTACTTGTTCTACATCAGACTTTCTTCCGCAAACGGCGAAACGCTTTGACTCGGTGAGTTTCGCGGCATTCCGACTTCGATGCCCCGGTTGCCGAAATTCAGTTGCCTTTGAATTTCGGGTGATCCCTCTTGAGCATGTATGCTTCTGCTACTTGTTCTACATCAGACTTTCTTCCGCAAACGGCGAAACGCTTTGACTCGGTGAGTTTCGCGGCATTCCGACTTCGATGCCCGGTTGCCGAAATTCAGTTGCCTTTGAATTTCGGGTGATCCCTCTTGAGCATGTATGCTTCTGCTACTTGTTCTACATCAGACTTTCTTCCGCAAACGGCGAAACGCTTTGACTCGGTGAGTTTCGCGGCATTCCGACTTCGATGCCCCGGTTGCCGAAATTCAGTTGCCTTTGAATTTCGGGTGATCCCTCTTGAGCATGTATGCTTCTGCTACTTGTTCTACATCAGACTTTCTTCCGCAAACGGCGAAACGCTTTGACTCGGTGAGTTTCGCGGCATTCCGACTTCGATGCCCGGTTGCCGAAATTCAGTTGCCTTTGAATTTCGGGTGATCCCTCTTGAGCATGTATGCTTCTGCTACTTGTTCTACATCAGACTTTCTTCCGCAAACGGCGAAACGCTTTGACTCGGTGAGTTTCGCGGCATTCCGACTTCGATGCCCCGGTTGCCGAAATTCAGTTGCCTTTGAATTTCGGGTGATCCCTCTTGAGCATGTATGCTTCTGCTACTTGTTCTACATCAGACTTTCTTCCGCAAACGGCGAAACGCTTTGACTCGGTGAGTTTCGCGGCATTCCGACTTCGATGCCCCGGTTGCCGAAATTCAGTTGCCTTTGAATTTCGGGTGATCCCTCTTGAGCATGTATGCTTCTGCTACTTGTTCTACATCAGACTTTCTTCCGCAAACGGCGAAACGCTTTGACTCGGTGAGTTTCGCGGCATTCCGACTTCGATGCCCCGGTTGCCGAAATTCAGTTGCCTTTGAATTTCGGGTGATCCCTCTTGAGCATGTATGCTTCTGCTACTTGTTCTACATCAGACTTTCTTCCGCAAACGGCGAAACGCTTTGACTCGGTGAGTTTCGCGGCATTCCGACTTCGATGCCCCGGTTGCCGAAATTCAGTTGCCTTTGAATTTCGGGTGATCCCTCTTGAGCATGTATGCTTCTGCTACTTGTTCTACATCAGACTTTCTTCCGCAAACGGCGAAACGCTTTGACTCGGTGAGTTTCGCGGCATTCCGACTTCGATGCCCGGTTGCCGAAATTCAGTTGCCTTTGAATTTCGGGTGATCCCTCTTGAGCATGTATGCTTCTGCTACTTGTTCTACATCAGACTTTCTTCCGCAAACGGCGAAACGCTTTGACTCGGTGAGTTTCGCGGCATTCCGACTTCGATGCCCCGGTTGCCGAAATTCAGTTGCCTTTGAATTTCGGGTGATCCCTCTTGAGCATGTATGCTTCTGCTACTTGTTCTACATCAGACTTCTTCCGCAAACGGCGAAACGCTTTGACTCGGTGAGTTTCGCGGCATTCCGACTTCGATGCCCCGGTTGCCGAAATTCAGTTGCCTTTGAATTTCGGGTGATCCCTCTTGAGCATGTATGCTTCTGCTACTTGTTCTACATCAGACTTTCTTCCGCAAACGGCGAAACGCTTTGACTCGGTGAGTTTCGCGGCATTCCGACTTCGATGCCCCGGTTGCCGAAATTCAGTTGCCTTTGAATTTCGGGTGATCCCTCTTGAGCATGTATGCTTCTGCTACTTGTTCTACATCAGACTTTCTTCCGCAAACGGCGAAACGCTTTGACTCGGTGAGTTTCGCGGCATTCCGACTTCGATGCCCGGTTGCCGAAATTCAGTTGCCTTTGAATTTCGGGTGATCCCTCTTGAGCATGTATGCTTCTGCTACTTGTTCTACATCAGACTTCTTCCGCAAACGGCGAAACGCTTTGACTCGGTGAGTTTCGCGGCATTCCGACTTCGATGCCCGGTTGCCGAAATTCAGTTGCCTTTGAATTTCGGGTGATCCCTCTTGAGCATGTATGCTTCTGCTACTTGTTCTACATCAGACTTCTTCCGCAAACGGCGAAACGCTTTGACTCGGTGAGTTTCGCGGCATTCCGACTTCGATGCCCGGTTGCCGAAATTCAGTTGCCTTTGAATTTCGGGTGATCCCTCTTGAGCATGTATGCTTCTGCTACTTGTTCTACATCAGACTTCTTCCGCAAACGGCGAAACGCTTTGACTCGGTGAGTTTCGCGGCATTCCGACTTCGATGCCCCGGTTGCCGAAATTCAGTTGCCTTTGAATTTCGGGTGATCCCTCTTGAGCATGTATGCTTCTGCTACTTGTTCTACATCAGACTTCTTCCGCAAACGGCGAAACGCTTTGACTCGGTGAGTTTCGCGGCATTCCGACTTCGATGCCCCGGTTGCCGAAATTCAGTTGCCTTTGAATTTCGGGTGATCCCTCTTGAGCATGTATGCTTCTGCTACTTGTTCTACATCAGACTTTCTTCCGCAAACGGCGAAACGCTTTGACTCGGTGAGTTTCGCGGCATTCCGACTTCGATGCCCCGGTTGCCGAAATTCAGTTGCCTTTGAATTTCGGGTGATCCCTCTTGAGCATGTATGCTTCTGCTACTTGTTCTACATCAGACTTTCTTCCGCAAACGGCGAAACGCTTTGACTCGGTGAGTTTCGCGGCATTCCGACTTCGATGCCCCGGTTGCCGAAATTCAGTTGCCTTTGAATTTCGGGTGATCCCTCTTGAGCATGTATGCTTCTGCTACTTGTTCTACATCAGACTTTCTTCCGCAAACGGCGAAACGCTTTGACTCGGTGAGTTTCGCGGCATTCCGACTTCGATGCCCCGGTTGCCGAAATTCAGTTGCCTTTGAATTTCGGGTGATCCCTCTTGAGCATGTATGCTTCTGCTACTTGTTCTACATCAGACTTTCTTCCGCAAACGGCGAAACGCTTTGACTCGGTGAGTTTCGCGGCATTCCGACTTCGATGCCCCGGTTGCCGAAATTCAGTTGCCTTTGAATTTCGGGTGATCCCTCTTGAGCATGTATGCTTCTGCTACTTGTTCTACATCAGACTTTCTTCCGCAAACGGCGAAACGCTTTGACTCGGTGAGTTTCGCGGCATTCCGACTTCGATGCCCGGTTGCCGAAATTCAGTTGCCTTTGAATTTCGGGTGATCCCTCTTGAGCATGTATGCTTCTGCTACTTGTTCTACATCAGACTTTCTTCCGCAAACGGCGAAACGCTTTGACTCGGTGAGTTTCGCGGCATTCCGACTTCGATGCCCGGTTGCCGAAATTCAGTTGCCTTTGAATTTCGGGTGATCCCTCTTGAGCATGTATGCTTCTGCTACTTGTTCTACATCAGACTTTCTTCCGCAAACGGCGAAACGCTTTGACTCGGTGAGTTTCGCGGCATTCCGACTTCGATGCCCCGGTTGCCGAAATTCAGTTGCCTTTGAATTTCGGGTGATCCCTCTTGAGCATGTATGCTTCTGCTACTTGTTCTACATCAGACTTTCTTCCGCAAACGGCGAAACGCTTTGACTCGGTGAGTTTCGCGGCATTCCGACTTCGATGCCCCGGTTGCCGAAATTCAGTTGCCTTTGAATTTCGGGTGATCCCTCTTGAGCATGTATGCTTCTGCTACTTGTTCTACATCAGACTTTCTTCCGCAAACGGCGAAACGCTTTGACTCGGTGAGTTTCGCGGCATTCCGACTTCGATGCCCCGGTTGCCGAAATTCAGTTGCCTTTGAATTTCGGGTGATCCCTCTTGAGCATGTATGCTTCTGCTACTTGTTCTACATCAGACTTCTTCCGCAAACGGCGAAACGCTTTGACTCGGTGAGTTTCGCGGCATTCCGACTTCGATGCCCCGGTTGCCGAAATTCAGTTGCCTTTGAATTTCGGGTGATCCCTCTTGAGCATGTATGCTTCTGCTACTTGTTCTACATCAGACTTCTTCCGCAAACGGCGAAACGCTTTGACTCGGTGAGTTTCGCGGCATTCCGACTTCGATGCCCCGGTTGCCGAAATTCAGTTGCCTTTGAATTTCGGGTGATCCCTCTTGAGCATGTATGCTTCTGCTACTTGTTCTACATCAGACTTCTTCCGCAAACGGCGAAACGCTTTGACTCGGTGAGTTTCGCGGCATTCCGACTTCGATGCCCCGGTTGCCGAAATTCAGTTGCCTTTGAATTTCGGGTGATCCCTCTTGAGCATGTATGCTTCTGCTACTTGTTCTACATCAGACTTTCTTCCGCAAACGGCGAAACGCTTTGACTCGGTGAGTTTCGCGGCATTCCGACTTCGATGCCCGGTTGCCGAAATTCAGTTGCCTTTGAATTTCGGGTGATCCCTCTTGAGCATGTATGCTTCTGCTACTTGTTCTACATCAGACTTTCTTCCGCAAACGGCGAAACGCTTTGACTCGGTGAGTTTCGCGGCATTCCGACTTCGATGCCCCGGTTGCCGAAATTCAGTTGCCTTTGAATTTCGGGTGATCCCTCTTGAGCATGTATGCTTCTGCTACTTGTTCTACATCAGACTTTCTTCCGCAAACGGCGAAACGCTTTGACTCGGTGAGTTTCGCGGCATTCCGACTTCGATGCCCGGTTGCCGAAATTCAGTTGCCTTTGAATTTCGGGTGATCCCTCTTGAGCATGTATGCTTCTGCTACTTGTTCTACATCAGACTTTCTTCCGCAAACGGCGAAACGCTTTGACTCGGTGAGTTTCGCGGCATTCCGACTTCGATGCCCGGTTGCCGAAATTCAGTTGCCTTTGAATTTCGGGTGATCCCTCTTGAGCATGTATGCTTCTGCTACTTGTTCTACATCAGACTTCTTCCGCAAACGGCGAAACGCTTTGACTCGGTGAGTTTCGCGGCATTCCGACTTCGATGCCCCGGTTGCCGAAATTCAGTTGCCTTTGAATTTCGGGTGATCCCTCTTGAGCATGTATGCTTCTGCTACTTGTTCTACATCAGACTTTCTTCCGCAAACGGCGAAACGCTTTGACTCGGTGAGTTTCGCGGCATTCCGACTTCGATGCCCCGGTTGCCGAAATTCAGTTGCCTTTGAATTTCGGGTGATCCCTCTTGAGCATGTATGCTTCTGCTACTTGTTCTACATCAGACTTTCTTCCGCAAACGGCGAAACGCTTTGACTCGGTGAGTTTCGCGGCATTCCGACTTCGATGCCCCGGTTGCCGAAATTCAGTTGCCTTTGAATTTCGGGTGATCCCTCTTGAGCATGTATGCTTCTGCTACTTGTTCTACATCAGACTTTCTTCCGCAAACGGCGAAACGCTTTGACTCGGTGAGTTTCGCGGCATTCCGACTTCGATGCCCCGGTTGCCGAAATTCAGTTGCCTTTGAATTTCGGGTGATCCCTCTTGAGCATGTATGCTTCTGCTACTTGTTCTACATCAGACTTTCTTCCGCAAACGGCGAAACGCTTTGACTCGGTGAGTTTCGCGGCATTCCGACTTCGATGCCCGGTTGCCGAAATTCAGTTGCCTTTGAATTTCGGGTGATCCCTCTTGAGCATGTATGCTTCTGCTACTTGTTCTACATCAGACTTTCTTCCGCAAACGGCGAAACGCTTTGACTCGGTGAGTTTCGCGGCATTCCGACTTCGATGCCCCGGTTGCCGAAATTCAGTTGCCTTTGAATTTCGGGTGATCCCTCTTGAGCATGTATGCTTCTGCTACTTGTTCTACATCAGACTTTCTTCCGCAAACGGCGAAACGCTTTGACTCGGTGAGTTTCGCGGCATTCCGACTTCGATGCCCGGTTGCCGAAATTCAGTTGCCTTTGAATTTCGGGTGATCCCTCTTGAGCATGTATGCTTCTGCTACTTGTTCTACATCAGACTTTCTTCCGCAAACGGCGAAACGCTTTGACTCGGTGAGTTTCGCGGCATTCCGACTTCGATGCCCCGGTTGCCGAAATTCAGTTGCCTTTGAATTTCGGGTGATCCCTCTTGAGCATGTATGCTTCTGCTACTTGTTCTACATCAGACTTTCTTCCGCAAACGGCGAAACGCTTTGACTCGGTGAGTTTCGCGGCATTCCGACTTCGATGCCCGGTTGCCGAAATTCAGTTGCCTTTGAATTTCGGGTGATCCCTCTTGAGCATGTATGCTTCTGCTACTTGTTCTACATCAGACTTTCTTCCGCAAACGGCGAAACGCTTTGACTCGGTGAGTTTCGCGGCATTCCGACTTCGATGCCCGGTTGCCGAAATTCAGTTGCCTTTGAATTTCGGGTGATCCCTCTTGAGCATGTATGCTTCTGCTACTTGTTCTACATCAGACTTTCTTCCGCAAACGGCGAAACGCTTTGACTCGGTGAGTTTCGCGGCATTCCGACTTCGATGCCCCGGTTGCCGAAATTCAGTTGCCTTTGAATTTCGGGTGATCCCTCTTGAGCATGTATGCTTCTGCTACTTGTTCTACATCAGACTTTCTTCCGCAAACGGCGAAACGCTTTGACTCGGTGAGTTTCGCGGCATTCCGACTTCGATGCCCCGGTTGCCGAAATTCAGTTGCCTTTGAATTTCGGGTGATCCCTCTTGAGCATGTATGCTTCTGCTACTTGTTCTACATCAGACTTTCTTCCGCAAACGGCGAAACGCTTTGACTCGGTGAGTTTCGCGGCATTCCGACTTCGATGCCCCGGTTGCCGAAATTCAGTTGCCTTTGAATTTCGGGTGATCCCTCTTGAGCATGTATGCTTCTGCTACTTGTTCTACATCAGACTTTCTTCCGCAAACGGCGAAACGCTTTGACTCGGTGAGTTTCGCGGCATTCCGACTTCGATGCCCCGGTTGCCGAAATTCAGTTGCCTTTGAATTTCGGGTGATCCCTCTTGAGCATGTATGCTTCTGCTACTTGTTCTACATCAGACTTTCTTCCGCAAACGGCGAAACGCTTTGACTCGGTGAGTTTCGCGGCATTCCGACTTCGATGCCCGGTTGCCGAAATTCAGTTGCCTTTGAATTTCGGGTGATCCCTCTTGAGCATGTATGCTTCTGCTACTTGTTCTACATCAGACTTCTTCCGCAAACGGCGAAACGCTTTGACTCGGTGAGTTTCGCGGCATTCCGACTTCGATGCCCCGGTTGCCGAAATTCAGTTGCCTTTGAATTTCGGGTGATCCCTCTTGAGCATGTATGCTTCTGCTACTTGTTCTACATCAGACTTTCTTCCGCAAACGGCGAAACGCTTTGACTCGGTGAGTTTCGCGGCATTCCGACTTCGATGCCCCGGTTGCCGAAATTCAGTTGCCTTTGAATTTCGGGTGATCCCTCTTGAGCATGTATGCTTCTGCTACTTGTTCTACATCAGACTTTCTTCCGCAAACGGCGAAACGCTTTGACTCGGTGAGTTTCGCGGCATTCCGACTTCGATGCCCCGGTTGCCGAAATTCAGTTGCCTTTGAATTTCGGGTGATCCCTCTTGAGCATGTATGCTTCTGCTACTTGTTCTACATCAGACTTTCTTCCGCAAACGGCGAAACGCTTTGACTCGGTGAGTTTCGCGGCATTCCGACTTCGATGCCCGGTTGCCGAAATTCAGTTGCCTTTGAATTTCGGGTGATCCCTCTTGAGCATGTATGCTTCTGCTACTTGTTCTACATCAGACTTCTTCCGCAAACGGCGAAACGCTTTGACTCGGTGAGTTTCGCGGCATTCCGACTTCGATGCCCGGTTGCCGAAATTCAGTTGCCTTTGAATTTCGGGTGATCCCTCTTGAGCATGTATGCTTCTGCTACTTGTTCTACATCAGACTTTCTTCCGCAAACGGCGAAACGCTTTGACTCGGTGAGTTTCGCGGCATTCCGACTTCGATGCCCCGGTTGCCGAAATTCAGTTGCCTTTGAATTTCGGGTGATCCCTCTTGAGCATGTATGCTTCTGCTACTTGTTCTACATCAGACTTCTTCCGCAAACGGCGAAACGCTTTGACTCGGTGAGTTTCGCGGCATTCCGACTTCGATGCCCCGGTTGCCGAAATTCAGTTGCCTTTGAATTTCGGGTGATCCCTCTTGAGCATGTATGCTTCTGCTACTTGTTCTACATCAGACTTTCTTCCGCAAACGGCGAAACGCTTTGACTCGGTGAGTTTCGCGGCATTCCGACTTCGATGCCCCGGTTGCCGAAATTCAGTTGCCTTTGAATTTCGGGTGATCCCTCTTGAGCATGTATGCTTCTGCTACTTGTTCTACATCAGACTTTCTTCCGCAAACGGCGAAACGCTTTGACTCGGTGAGTTTCGCGGCATTCCGACTTCGATGCCCCGGTTGCCGAAATTCAGTTGCCTTTGAATTTCGGGTGATCCCTCTTGAGCATGTATGCTTCTGCTACTTGTTCTACATCAGACTTTCTTCCGCAAACGGCGAAACGCTTTGACTCGGTGAGTTTCGCGGCATTCCGACTTCGATGCCCGGTTGCCGAAATTCAGTTGCCTTTGAATTTCGGGTGATCCCTCTTGAGCATGTATGCTTCTGCTACTTGTTCTACATCAGACTTTCTTCCGCAAACGGCGAAACGCTTTGACTCGGTGAGTTTCGCGGCATTCCGACTTCGATGCCCCGGTTGCCGAAATTCAGTTGCCTTTGAATTTCGGGTGATCCCTCTTGAGCATGTATGCTTCTGCTACTTGTTCTACATCAGACTTTCTTCCGCAAACGGCGAAACGCTTTGACTCGGTGAGTTTCGCGGCATTCCGACTTCGATGCCCGGTTGCCGAAATTCAGTTGCCTTTGAATTTCGGGTGATCCCTCTTGAGCATGTATGCTTCTGCTACTTGTTCTACATCAGACTTTCTTCCGCAAACGGCGAAACGCTTTGACTCGGTGAGTTTCGCGGCATTCCGACTTCGATGCCCCGGTTGCCGAAATTCAGTTGCCTTTGAATTTCGGGTGATCCCTCTTGAGCATGTATGCTTCTGCTACTTGTTCTACATCAGACTTTCTTCCGCAAACGGCGAAACGCTTTGACTCGGTGAGTTTCGCGGCATTCCGACTTCGATGCCCGGTTGCCGAAATTCAGTTGCCTTTGAATTTCGGGTGATCCCTCTTGAGCATGTATGCTTCTGCTACTTGTTCTACATCAGACTTTCTTCCGCAAACGGCGAAACGCTTTGACTCGGTGAGTTTCGCGGCATTCCGACTTCGATGCCCCGGTTGCCGAAATTCAGTTGCCTTTGAATTTCGGGTGATCCCTCTTGAGCATGTATGCTTCTGCTACTTGTTCTACATCAGACTTTCTTCCGCAAACGGCGAAACGCTTTGACTCGGTGAGTTTCGCGGCATTCCGACTTCGATGCCCGGTTGCCGAAATTCAGTTGCCTTTGAATTTCGGGTGATCCCTCTTGAGCATGTATGCTTCTGCTACTTGTTCTACATCAGACTTTCTTCCGCAAACGGCGAAACGCTTTGACTCGGTGAGTTTCGCGGCATTCCGACTTCGATGCCCGGTTGCCGAAATTCAGTTGCCTTTGAATTTCGGGTGATCCCTCTTGAGCATGTATGCTTCTGCTACTTGTTCTACATCAGACTTTCTTCCGCAAACGGCGAAACGCTTTGACTCGGTGAGTTTCGCGGCATTCCGACTTCGATGCCCCGGTTGCCGAAATTCAGTTGCCTTTGAATTTCGGGTGATCCCTCTTGAGCATGTATGCTTCTGCTACTTGTTCTACATCAGACTTTCTTCCGCAAACGGCGAAACGCTTTGACTCGGTGAGTTTCGCGGCATTCCGACTTCGATGCCCCGGTTGCCGAAATTCAGTTGCCTTTGAATTTCGGGTGATCCCTCTTGAGCATGTATGCTTCTGCTACTTGTTCTACATCAGACTTTCTTCCGCAAACGGCGAAACGCTTTGACTCGGTGAGTTTCGCGGCATTCCGACTTCGATGCCCCGGTTGCCGAAATTCAGTTGCCTTTGAATTTCGGGTGATCCCTCTTGAGCATGTATGCTTCTGCTACTTGTTCTACATCAGACTTTCTTCCGCAAACGGCGAAACGCTTTGACTCGGTGAGTTTCGCGGCATTCCGACTTCGATGCCCCGGTTGCCGAAATTCAGTTGCCTTTGAATTTCGGGTGATCCCTCTTGAGCATGTATGCTTCTGCTACTTGTTCTACATCAGACTTTCTTCCGCAAACGGCGAAACGCTTTGACTCGGTGAGTTTCGCGGCATTCCGACTTCGATGCCCCGGTTGCCGAAATTCAGTTGCCTTTGAATTTCGGGTGATCCCTCTTGAGCATGTATGCTTCTGCTACTTGTTCTACATCAGACTTTCTTCCGCAAACGGCGAAACGCTTTGACTCGGTGAGTTTCGCGGCATTCCGACTTCGATGCCCCGGTTGCCGAAATTCAGTTGCCTTTGAATTTCGGGTGATCCCTCTTGAGCATGTATGCTTCTGCTACTTGTTCTACATCAGACTTTCTTCCGCAAACGGCGAAACGCTTTGACTCGGTGAGTTTCGCGGCATTCCGACTTCGATGCCCGGTTGCCGAAATTCAGTTGCCTTTGAATTTCGGGTGATCCCTCTTGAGCATGTATGCTTCTGCTACTTGTTCTACATCAGACTTTCTTCCGCAAACGGCGAAACGCTTTGACTCGGTGAGTTTCGCGGCATTCCGACTTCGATGCCCCGGTTGCCGAAATTCAGTTGCCTTTGAATTTCGGGTGATCCCTCTTGAGCATGTATGCTTCTGCTACTTGTTCTACATCAGACTTTCTTCCGCAAACGGCGAAACGCTTTGACTCGGTGAGTTTCGCGGCATTCCGACTTCGATGCCCCGGTTGCCGAAATTCAGTTGCCTTTGAATTTCGGGTGATCCCTCTTGAGCATGTATGCTTCTGCTACTTGTTCTACATCAGACTTTCTTCCGCAAACGGCGAAACGCTTTGACTCGGTGAGTTTCGCGGCATTCCGACTTCGATGCCCCGGTTGCCGAAATTCAGTTGCCTTTGAATTTCGGGTGATCCCTCTTGAGCATGTATGCTTCTGCTACTTGTTCTACATCAGACTTTCTTCCGCAAACGGCGAAACGCTTTGACTCGGTGAGTTTCGCGGCATTCCGACTTCGATGCCCCGGTTGCCGAAATTCAGTTGCCTTTGAATTTCGGGTGATCCCTCTTGAGCATGTATGCTTCTGCTACTTGTTCTACATCAGACTTTCTTCCGCAAACGGCGAAACGCTTTGACTCGGTGAGTTTCGCGGCATTCCGACTTCGATGCCCCGGTTGCCGAAATTCAGTTGCCTTTGAATTTCGGGTGATCCCTCTTGAGCATGTATGCTTCTGCTACTTGTTCTACATCAGACTTTCTTCCGCAAACGGCGAAACGCTTTGACTCGGTGAGTTTCGCGGCATTCCGACTTCGATGCCCCGGTTGCCGAAATTCAGTTGCCTTTGAATTTCGGGTGATCCCTCTTGAGCATGTATGCTTCTGCTACTTGTTCTACATCAGACTTTCTTCCGCAAACGGCGAAACGCTTTGACTCGGTGAGTTTCGCGGCATTCCGACTTCGATGCCCGGTTGCCGAAATTCAGTTGCCTTTGAATTTCGGGTGATCCCTCTTGAGCATGTATGCTTCTGCTACTTGTTCTACATCAGACTTTCTTCCGCAAACGGCGAAACGCTTTGACTCGGTGAGTTTCGCGGCATTCCGACTTCGATGCCCCGGTTGCCGAAATTCAGTTGCCTTTGAATTTCGGGTGATCCCTCTTGAGCATGTATGCTTCTGCTACTTGTTCTACATCAGACTTTCTTCCGCAAACGGCGAAACGCTTTGACTCGGTGAGTTTCGCGGCATTCCGACTTCGATGCCCCGGTTGCCGAAATTCAGTTGCCTTTGAATTTCGGGTGATCCCTCTTGAGCATGTATGCTTCTGCTACTTGTTCTACATCAGACTTTCTTCCGCAAACGGCGAAACGCTTTGACTCGGTGAGTTTCGCGGCATTCCGACTTCGATGCCCCGGTTGCCGAAATTCAGTTGCCTTTGAATTTCGGGTGATCCCTCTTGAGCATGTATGCTTCTGCTACTTGTTCTACATCAGACTTTCTTCCGCAAACGGCGAAACGCTTTGACTCGGTGAGTTTCGCGGCATTCCGACTTCGATGCCCGGTTGCCGAAATTCAGTTGCCTTTGAATTTCGGGTGATCCCTCTTGAGCATGTATGCTTCTGCTACTTGTTCTACATCAGACTTTCTTCCGCAAACGGCGAAACGCTTTGACTCGGTGAGTTTCGCGGCATTCCGACTTCGATGCCCCGGTTGCCGAAATTCAGTTGCCTTTGAATTTCGGGTGATCCCTCTTGAGCATGTATGCTTCTGCTACTTGTTCTACATCAGACTTTCTTCCGCAAACGGCGAAACGCTTTGACTCGGTGAGTTTCGCGGCATTCCGACTTCGATGCCCCGGTTGCCGAAATTCAGTTGCCTTTGAATTTCGGGTGATCCCTCTTGAGCATGTATGCTTCTGCTACTTGTTCTACATCAGACTTTCTTCCGCAAACGGCGAAACGCTTTGACTCGGTGAGTTTCGCGGCATTCCGACTTCGATGCCCCGGTTGCCGAAATTCAGTTGCCTTTGAATTTCGGGTGATCCCTCTTGAGCATGTATGCTTCTGCTACTTGTTCTACATCAGACTTCTTCCGCAAACGGCGAAACGCTTTGACTCGGTGAGTTTCGCGGCATTCCGACTTCGATGCCCCGGTTGCCGAAATTCAGTTGCCTTTGAATTTCGGGTGATCCCTCTTGAGCATGTATGCTTCTGCTACTTGTTCTACATCAGACTTTCTTCCGCAAACGGCGAAACGCTTTGACTCGGTGAGTTTCGCGGCATTCCGACTTCGATGCCCCGGTTGCCGAAATTCAGTTGCCTTTGAATTTCGGGTGATCCCTCTTGAGCATGTATGCTTCTGCTACTTGTTCTACATCAGACTTTCTTCCGCAAACGGCGAAACGCTTTGACTCGGTGAGTTTCGCGGCATTCCGACTTCGATGCCCGGTTGCCGAAATTCAGTTGCCTTTGAATTTCGGGTGATCCCTCTTGAGCATGTATGCTTCTGCTACTTGTTCTACATCAGACTTTCTTCCGCAAACGGCGAAACGCTTTGACTCGGTGAGTTTCGCGGCATTCCGACTTCGATGCCCCGGTTGCCGAAATTCAGTTGCCTTTGAATTTCGGGTGATCCCTCTTGAGCATGTATGCTTCTGCTACTTGTTCTACATCAGACTTTCTTCCGCAAACGGCGAAACGCTTTGACTCGGTGAGTTTCGCGGCATTCCGACTTCGATGCCCGGTTGCCGAAATTCAGTTGCCTTTGAATTTCGGGTGATCCCTCTTGAGCATGTATGCTTCTGCTACTTGTTCTACATCAGACTTTCTTCCGCAAACGGCGAAACGCTTTGACTCGGTGAGTTTCGCGGCATTCCGACTTCGATGCCCGGTTGCCGAAATTCAGTTGCCTTTGAATTTCGGGTGATCCCTCTTGAGCATGTATGCTTCTGCTACTTGTTCTACATCAGACTTTCTTCCGCAAACGGCGAAACGCTTTGACTCGGTGAGTTTCGCGGCATTCCGACTTCGATGCCCGGTTGCCGAAATTCAGTTGCCTTTGAATTTCGGGTGATCCCTCTTGAGCATGTATGCTTCTGCTACTTGTTCTACATCAGACTTTCTTCCGCAAACGGCGAAACGCTTTGACTCGGTGAGTTTCGCGGCATTCCGACTTCGATGCCCCGGTTGCCGAAATTCAGTTGCCTTTGAATTTCGGGTGATCCCTCTTGAGCATGTATGCTTCTGCTACTTGTTCTACATCAGACTTTCTTCCGCAAACGGCGAAACGCTTTGACTCGGTGAGTTTCGCGGCATTCCGACTTCGATGCCCCGGTTGCCGAAATTCAGTTGCCTTTGAATTTCGGGTGATCCCTCTTGAGCATGTATGCTTCTGCTACTTGTTCTACATCAGACTTTCTTCCGCAAACGGCGAAACGCTTTGACTCGGTGAGTTTCGCGGCATTCCGACTTCGATGCCCCGGTTGCCGAAATTCAGTTGCCTTTGAATTTCGGGTGATCCCTCTTGAGCATGTATGCTTCTGCTACTTGTTCTACATCAGACTTTCTTCCGCAAACGGCGAAACGCTTTGACTCGGTGAGTTTCGCGGCATTCCGACTTCGATGCCCGGTTGCCGAAATTCAGTTGCCTTTGAATTTCGGGTGATCCCTCTTGAGCATGTATGCTTCTGCTACTTGTTCTACATCAGACTTTCTTCCGCAAACGGCGAAACGCTTTGACTCGGTGAGTTTCGCGGCATTCCGACTTCGATGCCCGGTTGCCGAAATTCAGTTGCCTTTGAATTTCGGGTGATCCCTCTTGAGCATGTATGCTTCTGCTACTTGTTCTACATCAGACTTTCTTCCGCAAACGGCGAAACGCTTTGACTCGGTGAGTTTCGCGGCATTCCGACTTCGATGCCCCGGTTGCCGAAATTCAGTTGCCTTTGAATTTCGGGTGATCCCTCTTGAGCATGTATGCTTCTGCTACTTGTTCTACATCAGACTTTCTTCCGCAAACGGCGAAACGCTTTGACTCGGTGAGTTTCGCGGCATTCCGACTTCGATGCCCGGTTGCCGAAATTCAGTTGCCTTTGAATTTCGGGTGATCCCTCTTGAGCATGTATGCTTCTGCTACTTGTTCTACATCAGACTTTCTTCCGCAAACGGCGAAACGCTTTGACTCGGTGAGTTTCGCGGCATTCCGACTTCGATGCCCGGTTGCCGAAATTCAGTTGCCTTTGAATTTCGGGTGATCCCTCTTGAGCATGTATGCTTCTGCTACTTGTTCTACATCAGACTTTCTTCCGCAAACGGCGAAACGCTTTGACTCGGTGAGTTTCGCGGCATTCCGACTTCGATGCCCCGGTTGCCGAAATTCAGTTGCCTTTGAATTTCGGGTGATCCCTCTTGAGCATGTATGCTTCTGCTACTTGTTCTACATCAGACTTTCTTCCGCAAACGGCGAAACGCTTTGACTCGGTGAGTTTCGCGGCATTCCGACTTCGATGCCCCGGTTGCCGAAATTCAGTTGCCTTTGAATTTCGGGTGATCCCTCTTGAGCATGTATGCTTCTGCTACTTGTTCTACATCAGACTTTCTTCCGCAAACGGCGAAACGCTTTGACTCGGTGAGTTTCGCGGCATTCCGACTTCGATGCCCCGGTTGCCGAAATTCAGTTGCCTTTGAATTTCGGGTGATCCCTCTTGAGCATGTATGCTTCTGCTACTTGTTCTACATCAGACTTTCTTCCGCAAACGGCGAAACGCTTTGACTCGGTGAGTTTCGCGGCATTCCGACTTCGATGCCCCGGTTGCCGAAATTCAGTTGCCTTTGAATTTCGGGTGATCCCTCTTGAGCATGTATGCTTCTGCTACTTGTTCTACATCAGACTTTCTTCCGCAAACGGCGAAACGCTTTGACTCGGTGAGTTTCGCGGCATTCCGACTTCGATGCCCCGGTTGCCGAAATTCAGTTGCCTTTGAATTTCGGGTGATCCCTCTTGAGCATGTATGCTTCTGCTACTTGTTCTACATCAGACTTTCTTCCGCAAACGGCGAAACGCTTTGACTCGGTGAGTTTCGCGGCATTCCGACTTCGATGCCCCGGTTGCCGAAATTCAGTTGCCTTTGAATTTCGGGTGATCCCTCTTGAGCATGTATGCTTCTGCTACTTGTTCTACATCAGACTTTCTTCCGCAAACGGCGAAACGCTTTGACTCGGTGAGTTTCGCGGCATTCCGACTTCGATGCCCCGGTTGCCGAAATTCAGTTGCCTTTGAATTTCGGGTGATCCCTCTTGAGCATGTATGCTTCTGCTACTTGTTCTACATCAGACTTTCTTCCGCAAACGGCGAAACGCTTTGACTCGGTGAGTTTCGCGGCATTCCGACTTCGATGCCCCGGTTGCCGAAATTCAGTTGCCTTTGAATTTCGGGTGATCCCTCTTGAGCATGTATGCTTCTGCTACTTGTTCTACATCAGACTTTCTTCCGCAAACGGCGAAACGCTTTGACTCGGTGAGTTTCGCGGCATTCCGACTTCGATGCCCCGGTTGCCGAAATTCAGTTGCCTTTGAATTTCGGGTGATCCCTCTTGAGCATGTATGCTTCTGCTACTTGTTCTACATCAGACTTTCTTCCGCAAACGGCGAAACGCTTTGACTCGGTGAGTTTCGCGGCATTCCGACTTCGATGCCCCGGTTGCCGAAATTCAGTTGCCTTTGAATTTCGGGTGATCCCTCTTGAGCATGTATGCTTCTGCTACTTGTTCTACATCAGACTTTCTTCCGCAAACGGCGAAACGCTTTGACTCGGTGAGTTTCGC
This sequence comes from Populus alba x Populus x berolinensis, assembly GCA_029228515.1. Classification (NCBI taxonomy): domain Eukaryota; kingdom Viridiplantae; phylum Streptophyta; class Magnoliopsida; order Malpighiales; family Salicaceae; genus Populus; species Populus alba x Populus x berolinensis. The sequence goes on along the minus strand of CM055352.1, from coordinate 18,174,357 downwards.
GGCATTCCGACTTCGATGCCCCGGTTGCCGAAATTCAGTTGCCTTTGAATTTCGGGTGATCCCTCTTGAGCATGTATGCTTCTGCTACTTGTTCTACATCAGACTTTCTTCCGCAAACGGCGAAACGCTTTGACTCGGTGAGTTTCGCGGCATTCCGACTTCGATGCCCGGTTGCCGAAATTCAGTTGCCTTTGAATTTCGGGTGATCCCTCTTGAGCATGTATGCTTCTGCTACTTGTTCTACATCAGACTTTCTTCCGCAAACGGCGAAACGCTTTGACTCGGTGAGTTTCGCGGCATTCCGACTTCGATGCCCCGGTTGCCGAAATTCAGTTGCCTTTGAATTTCGGGTGATCCCTCTTGAGCATGTATGCTTCTGCTACTTGTTCTACATCAGACTTTCTTCCGCAAACGGCGAAACGCTTTGACTCGGTGAGTTTCGCGGCATTCCGACTTCGATGCCCCGGTTGCCGAAATTCAGTTGCCTTTGAATTTCGGGTGATCCCTCTTGAGCATGTATGCTTCTGCTACTTGTTCTACATCAGACTTTCTTCCGCAAACGGCGAAACGCTTTGACTCGGTGAGTTTCGCGGCATTCCGACTTCGATGCCCCGGTTGCCGAAATTCAGTTGCCTTTGAATTTCGGGTGATCCCTCTTGAGCATGTATGCTTCTGCTACTTGTTCTACATCAGACTTCTTCCGCAAACGGCGAAACGCTTTGACTCGGTGAGTTTCGCGGCATTCCGACTTCGATGCCCCGGTTGCCGAAATTCAGTTGCCTTTGAATTTCGGGTGATCCCTCTTGAGCATGTATGCTTCTGCTACTTGTTCTACATCAGACTTTCTTCCGCAAACGGCGAAACGCTTTGACTCGGTGAGTTTCGCGGCATTCCGACTTCGATGCCCCGGTTGCCGAAATTCAGTTGCCTTTGAATTTCGGGTGATCCCTCTTGAGCATGTATGCTTCTGCTACTTGTTCTACATCAGACTTCTTCCGCAAACGGCGAAACGCTTTGACTCGGTGAGTTTCGCGGCATTCCGACTTCGATGCCCCGGTTGCCGAAATTCAGTTGCCTTTGAATTTCGGGTGATCCCTCTTGAGCATGTATGCTTCTGCTACTTGTTCTACATCAGACTTTCTTCCGCAAACGGCGAAACGCTTTGACTCGGTGAGTTTCGCGGCATTCCGACTTCGATGCCCCGGTTGCCGAAATTCAGTTGCCTTTGAATTTCGGGTGATCCCTCTTGAGCATGTATGCTTCTGCTACTTGTTCTACATCAGACTTTCTTCCGCAAACGGCGAAACGCTTTGACTCGGTGAGTTTCGCGGCATTCCGACTTCGATGCCCCGGTTGCCGAAATTCAGTTGCCTTTGAATTTCGGGTGATCCCTCTTGAGCATGTATGCTTCTGCTACTTGTTCTACATCAGACTTCTTCCGCAAACGGCGAAACGCTTTGACTCGGTGAGTTTCGCGGCATTCCGACTTCGATGCCCCGGTTGCCGAAATTCAGTTGCCTTTGAATTTCGGGTGATCCCTCTTGAGCATGTATGCTTCTGCTACTTGTTCTACATCAGACTTTCTTCCGCAAACGGCGAAACGCTTTGACTCGGTGAGTTTCGCGGCATTCCGACTTCGATGCCCCGGTTGCCGAAATTCAGTTGCCTTTGAATTTCGGGTGATCCCTCTTGAGCATGTATGCTTCTGCTACTTGTTCTACATCAGACTTTCTTCCGCAAACGGCGAAACGCTTTGACTCGGTGAGTTTCGCGGCATTCCGACTTCGATGCCCCGGTTGCCGAAATTCAGTTGCCTTTGAATTTCGGGTGATCCCTCTTGAGCATGTATGCTTCTGCTACTTGTTCTACATCAGACTTTCTTCCGCAAACGGCGAAACGCTTTGACTCGGTGAGTTTCGCGGCATTCCGACTTCGATGCCCCGGTTGCCGAAATTCAGTTGCCTTTGAATTTCGGGTGATCCCTCTTGAGCATGTATGCTTCTGCTACTTGTTCTACATCAGACTTTCTTCCGCAAACGGCGAAACGCTTTGACTCGGTGAGTTTCGCGGCATTCCGACTTCGATGCCCCGGTTGCCGAAATTCAGTTGCCTTTGAATTTCGGGTGATCCCTCTTGAGCATGTATGCTTCTGCTACTTGTTCTACATCAGACTTCTTCCGCAAACGGCGAAACGCTTTGACTCGGTGAGTTTCGCGGCATTCCGACTTCGATGCCCCGGTTGCCGAAATTCAGTTGCCTTTGAATTTCGGGTGATCCCTCTTGAGCATGTATGCTTCTGCTACTTGTTCTACATCAGACTTTCTTCCGCAAACGGCGAAACGCTTTGACTCGGTGAGTTTCGCGGCATTCCGACTTCGATGCCCCGGTTGCCGAAATTCAGTTGCCTTTGAATTTCGGGTGATCCCTCTTGAGCATGTATGCTTCTGCTACTTGTTCTACATCAGACTTTCTTCCGCAAACGGCGAAACGCTTTGACTCGGTGAGTTTCGCGGCATTCCGACTTCGATGCCCCGGTTGCCGAAATTCAGTTGCCTTTGAATTTCGGGTGATCCCTCTTGAGCATGTATGCTTCTGCTACTTGTTCTACATCAGACTTTCTTCCGCAAACGGCGAAACGCTTTGACTCGGTGAGTTTCGCGGCATTCCGACTTCGATGCCCCGGTTGCCGAAATTCAGTTGCCTTTGAATTTCGGGTGATCCCTCTTGAGCATGTATGCTTCTGCTACTTGTTCTACATCAGACTTTCTTCCGCAAACGGCGAAACGCTTTGACTCGGTGAGTTTCGCGGCATTCCGACTTCGATGCCCCGGTTGCCGAAATTCAGTTGCCTTTGAATTTCGGGTGATCCCTCTTGAGCATGTATGCTTCTGCTACTTGTTCTACATCAGACTTTCTTCCGCAAACGGCGAAACGCTTTGACTCGGTGAGTTTCGCGGCATTCCGACTTCGATGCCCCGGTTGCCGAAATTCAGTTGCCTTTGAATTTCGGGTGATCCCTCTTGAGCATGTATGCTTCTGCTACTTGTTCTACATCAGACTTTCTTCCGCAAACGGCGAAACGCTTTGACTCGGTGAGTTTCGCGGCATTCCGACTTCGATGCCCCGGTTGCCGAAATTCAGTTGCCTTTGAATTTCGGGTGATCCCTCTTGAGCATGTATGCTTCTGCTACTTGTTCTACATCAGACTTTCTTCCGCAAACGGCGAAACGCTTTGACTCGGTGAGTTTCGCGGCATTCCGACTTCGATGCCCCGGTTGCCGAAATTCAGTTGCCTTTGAATTTCGGGTGATCCCTCTTGAGCATGTATGCTTCTGCTACTTGTTCTACATCAGACTTTCTTCCGCAAACGGCGAAACGCTTTGACTCGGTGAGTTTCGCGGCATTCCGACTTCGATGCCCCGGTTGCCGAAATTCAGTTGCCTTTGAATTTCGGGTGATCCCTCTTGAGCATGTATGCTTCTGCTACTTGTTCTACATCAGACTTTCTTCCGCAAACGGCGAAACGCTTTGACTCGGTGAGTTTCGCGGCATTCCGACTTCGATGCCCCGGTTGCCGAAATTCAGTTGCCTTTGAATTTCGGGTGATCCCTCTTGAGCATGTATGCTTCTGCTACTTGTTCTACATCAGACTTTCTTCCGCAAACGGCGAAACGCTTTGACTCGGTGAGTTTCGCGGCATTCCGACTTCGATGCCCCGGTTGCCGAAATTCAGTTGCCTTTGAATTTCGGGTGATCCCTCTTGAGCATGTATGCTTCTGCTACTTGTTCTACATCAGACTTCTTCCGCAAACGGCGAAACGCTTTGACTCGGTGAGTTTCGCGGCATTCCGACTTCGATGCCCCGGTTGCCGAAATTCAGTTGCCTTTGAATTTCGGGTGATCCCTCTTGAGCATGTATGCTTCTGCTACTTGTTCTACATCAGACTTCTTCCGCAAACGGCGAAACGCTTTGACTCGGTGAGTTTCGCGGCATTCCGACTTCGATGCCCCGGTTGCCGAAATTCAGTTGCCTTTGAATTTCGGGTGATCCCTCTTGAGCATGTATGCTTCTGCTACTTGTTCTACATCAGACTTTCTTCCGCAAACGGCGAAACGCTTTGACTCGGTGAGTTTCGCGGCATTCCGACTTCGATGCCCCGGTTGCCGAAATTCAGTTGCCTTTGAATTTCGGGTGATCCCTCTTGAGCATGTATGCTTCTGCTACTTGTTCTACATCAGACTTCTTCCGCAAACGGCGAAACGCTTTGACTCGGTGAGTTTCGCGGCATTCCGACTTCGATGCCCCGGTTGCCGAAATTCAGTTGCCTTTGAATTTCGGGTGATCCCTCTTGAGCATGTATGCTTCTGCTACTTGTTCTACATCAGACTTTCTTCCGCAAACGGCGAAACGCTTTGACTCGGTGAGTTTCGCGGCATTCCGACTTCGATGCCCCGGTTGCCGAAATTCAGTTGCCTTTGAATTTCGGGTGATCCCTCTTGAGCATGTATGCTTCTGCTACTTGTTCTACATCAGACTTTCTTCCGCAAACGGCGAAACGCTTTGACTCGGTGAGTTTCGCGGCATTCCGACTTCGATGCCCCGGTTGCCGAAATTCAGTTGCCTTTGAATTTCGGGTGATCCCTCTTGAGCATGTATGCTTCTGCTACTTGTTCTACATCAGACTTTCTTCCGCAAACGGCGAAACGCTTTGACTCGGTGAGTTTCGCGGCATTCCGACTTCGATGCCCCGGTTGCCGAAATTCAGTTGCCTTTGAATTTCGGGTGATCCCTCTTGAGCATGTATGCTTCTGCTACTTGTTCTACATCAGACTTCTTCCGCAAACGGCGAAACGCTTTGACTCGGTGAGTTTCGCGGCATTCCGACTTCGATGCCCCGGTTGCCGAAATTCAGTTGCCTTTGAATTTCGGGTGATCCCTCTTGAGCATGTATGCTTCTGCTACTTGTTCTACATCAGACTTTCTTCCGCAAACGGCGAAACGCTTTGACTCGGTGAGTTTCGCGGCATTCCGACTTCGATGCCCCGGTTGCCGAAATTCAGTTGCCTTTGAATTTCGGGTGATCCCTCTTGAGCATGTATGCTTCTGCTACTTGTTCTACATCAGACTTCTTCCGCAAACGGCGAAACGCTTTGACTCGGTGAGTTTCGCGGCATTCCGACTTCGATGCCCCGGTTGCCGAAATTCAGTTGCCTTTGAATTTCGGGTGATCCCTCTTGAGCATGTATGCTTCTGCTACTTGTTCTACATCAGACTTTCTTCCGCAAACGGCGAAACGCTTTGACTCGGTGAGTTTCGCGGCATTCCGACTTCGATGCCCCGGTTGCCGAAATTCAGTTGCCTTTGAATTTCGGGTGATCCCTCTTGAGCATGTATGCTTCTGCTACTTGTTCTACATCAGACTTTCTTCCGCAAACGGCGAAACGCTTTGACTCGGTGAGTTTCGCGGCATTCCGACTTCGATGCCCCGGTTGCCGAAATTCAGTTGCCTTTGAATTTCGGGTGATCCCTCTTGAGCATGTATGCTTCTGCTACTTGTTCTACATCAGACTTTCTTCCGCAAACGGCGAAACGCTTTGACTCGGTGAGTTTCGCGGCATTCCGACTTCGATGCCCCGGTTGCCGAAATTCAGTTGCCTTTGAATTTCGGGTGATCCCTCTTGAGCATGTATGCTTCTGCTACTTGTTCTACATCAGACTTTCTTCCGCAAACGGCGAAACGCTTTGACTCGGTGAGTTTCGCGGCATTCCGACTTCGATGCCCCGGTTGCCGAAATTCAGTTGCCTTTGAATTTCGGGTGATCCCTCTTGAGCATGTATGCTTCTGCTACTTGTTCTACATCAGACTTTTCCGCAAACGGCGAAACGCTTTGACTCGGTGAGTTTCGCGGCATTCCGACTTCGATGCCCCGGTTGCCGAAATTCAGTTGCCTTTGAATTTCGGGTGATCCCTCTTGAGCATGTATGCTTCTGCTACTTGTTCTACATCAGACTTCTTCCGCAAACGGCGAAACGCTTTGACTCGGTGAGTTTCGCGGCATTCCGACTTCGATGCCCCGGTTGCCGAAATTCAGTTGCCTTTGAATTTCGGGTGATCCCTCTTGAGCATGTATGCTTCTGCTACTTGTTCTACATCAGACTTTCTTCCGCAAACGGCGAAACGCTTTGACTCGGTGAGTTTCGCGGCATTCCGACTTCGATGCCCCGGTTGCCGAAATTCAGTTGCCTTTGAATTTCGGGTGATCCCTCTTGAGCATGTATGCTTCTGCTACTTGTTCTACATCAGACTTCTTCCGCAAACGGCGAAACGCTTTGACTCGGTGAGTTTCGCGGCATTCCGACTTCGATGCCCCGGTTGCCGAAATTCAGTTGCCTTTGAATTTCGGGTGATCCCTCTTGAGCATGTATGCTTCTGCTACTTGTTCTACATCAGACTTCTTCCGCAAACGGCGAAACGCTTTGACTCGGTGAGTTTCGCGGCATTCCGACTTCGATGCCCCGGTTGCCGAAATTCAGTTGCCTTTGAATTTCGGGTGATCCCTCTTGAGCATGTATGCTTCTGCTACTTGTTCTACATCAGACTTTCTTCCGCAAACGGCGAAACGCTTTGACTCGGTGAGTTTCGCGGCATTCCGACTTCGATGCCCCGGTTGCCGAAATTCAGTTGCCTTTGAATTTCGGGTGATCCCTCTTGAGCATGTATGCTTCTGCTACTTGTTCTACATCAGACTTCTTCCGCAAACGGCGAAACGCTTTGACTCGGTGAGTTTCGCGGCATTCCGACTTCGATGCCCCGGTTGCCGAAATTCAGTTGCCTTTGAATTTCGGGTGATCCCTCTTGAGCATGTATGCTTCTGCTACTTGTTCTACATCAGACTTTCTTCCGCAAACGGCGAAACGCTTTGACTCGGTGAGTTTCGCGGCATTCCGACTTCGATGCCCCGGTTGCCGAAATTCAGTTGCCTTTGAATTTCGGGTGATCCCTCTTGAGCATGTATGCTTCTGCTACTTGTTCTACATCAGACTTTCTTCCGCAAACGGCGAAACGCTTTGACTCGGTGAGTTTCGCGGCATTCCGACTTCGATGCCCCGGTTGCCGAAATTCAGTTGCCTTTGAATTTCGGGTGATCCCTCTTGAGCATGTATGCTTCTGCTACTTGTTCTACATCAGACTTTCTTCCGCAAACGGCGAAACGCTTTGACTCGGTGAGTTTCGCGGCATTCCGACTTCGATGCCCCGGTTGCCGAAATTCAGTTGCCTTTGAATTTCGGGTGATCCCTCTTGAGCATGTATGCTTCTGCTACTTGTTCTACATCAGACTTTCTTCCGCAAACGGCGAAACGCTTTGACTCGGTGAGTTTCGCGGCATTCCGACTTCGATGCCCCGGTTGCCGAAATTCAGTTGCCTTTGAATTTCGGGTGATCCCTCTTGAGCATGTATGCTTCTGCTACTTGTTCTACATCAGACTTTCTTCCGCAAACGGCGAAACGCTTTGACTCGGTGAGTTTCGCGGCATTCCGACTTCGATGCCCCGGTTGCCGAAATTCAGTTGCCTTTGAATTTCGGGTGATCCCTCTTGAGCATGTATGCTTCTGCTACTTGTTCTACATCAGACTTTCTTCCGCAAACGGCGAAACGCTTTGACTCGGTGAGTTTCGCGGCATTCCGACTTCGATGCCCCGGTTGCCGAAATTCAGTTGCCTTTGAATTTCGGGTGATCCCTCTTGAGCATGTATGCTTCTGCTACTTGTTCTACATCAGACTTTCTTCCGCAAACGGCGAAACGCTTTGACTCGGTGAGTTTCGCGGCATTCCGACTTCGATGCCCCGGTTGCCGAAATTCAGTTGCCTTTGAATTTCGGGTGATCCCTCTTGAGCATGTATGCTTCTGCTACTTGTTCTACATCAGACTTCTTCCGCAAACGGCGAAACGCTTTGACTCGGTGAGTTTCGCGGCATTCCGACTTCGATGCCCCGGTTGCCGAAATTCAGTTGCCTTTGAATTTCGGGTGATCCCTCTTGAGCATGTATGCTTCTGCTACTTGTTCTACATCAGACTTTCTTCCGCAAACGGCGAAACGCTTTGACTCGGTGAGTTTCGCGGCATTCCGACTTCGATGCCCCGGTTGCCGAAATTCAGTTGCCTTTGAATTTCGGGTGATCCCTCTTGAGCATGTATGCTTCTGCTACTTGTTCTACATCAGACTTTCTTCCGCAAACGGCGAAACGCTTTGACTCGGTGAGTTTCGCGGCATTCCGACTTCGATGCCCCGGTTGCCGAAATTCAGTTGCCTTTGAATTTCGGGTGATCCCTCTTGAGCATGTATGCTTCTGCTACTTGTTCTACATCAGACTTTCTTCCGCAAACGGCGAAACGCTTTGACTCGGTGAGTTTCGCGGCATTCCGACTTCGATGCCCCGGTTGCCGAAATTCAGTTGCCTTTGAATTTCGGGTGATCCCTCTTGAGCATGTATGCTTCTGCTACTTGTTCTACATCAGACTTTCTTCCGCAAACGGCGAAACGCTTTGACTCGGTGAGTTTCGCGGCATTCCGACTTCGATGCCCCGGTTGCCGAAATTCAGTTGCCTTTGAATTTCGGGTGATCCCTCTTGAGCATGTATGCTTCTGCTACTTGTTCTACATCAGACTTCTTCCGCAAACGGCGAAACGCTTTGACTCGGTGAGTTTCGCGGCATTCCGACTTCGATGCCCCGGTTGCCGAAATTCAGTTGCCTTTGAATTTCGGGTGATCCCTCTTGAGCATGTATGCTTCTGCTACTTGTTCTACATCAGACTTTCTTCCGCAAACGGCGAAACGCTTTGACTCGGTGAGTTTCGCGGCATTCCGACTTCGATGCCCCGGTTGCCGAAATTCAGTTGCCTTTGAATTTCGGGTGATCCCTCTTGAGCATGTATGCTTCTGCTACTTGTTCTACATCAGACTTTCTTCCGCAAACGGCGAAACGCTTTGACTCGGTGAGTTTCGCGGCATTCCGACTTCGATGCCCCGGTTGCCGAAATTCAGTTGCCTTTGAATTTCGGGTGATCCCTCTTGAGCATGTATGCTTCTGCTACTTGTTCTACATCAGACTTTCTTCCGCAAACGGCGAAACGCTTTGACTCGGTGAGTTTCGCGGCATTCCGACTTCGATGCCCCGGTTGCCGAAATTCAGTTGCCTTTGAATTTCGGGTGATCCCTCTTGAGCATGTATGCTTCTGCTACTTGTTCTACATCAGACTTTCTTCCGCAAACGGCGAAACGCTTTGACTCGGTGAGTTTCGCGGCATTCCGACTTCGATGCCCCGGTTGCCGAAATTCAGTTGCCTTTGAATTTCGGGTGATCCCTCTTGAGCATGTATGCTTCTGCTACTTGTTCTACATCAGACTTTCTTCCGCAAACGGCGAAACGCTTTGACTCGGTGAGTTTCGCGGCATTCCGACTTCGATGCCCCGGTTGCCGAAATTCAGTTGCCTTTGAATTTCGGGTGATCCCTCTTGAGCATGTATGCTTCTGCTACTTGTTCTACATCAGACTTTCTTCCGCAAACGGCGAAACGCTTTGACTCGGTGAGTTTCGCGGCATTCCGACTTCGATGCCCCGGTTGCCGAAATTCAGTTGCCTTTGAATTTCGGGTGATCCCTCTTGAGCATGTATGCTTCTGCTACTTGTTCTACATCAGACTTTCTTCCGCAAACGGCGAAACGCTTTGACTCGGTGAGTTTCGCGGCATTCCGACTTCGATGCCCCGGTTGCCGAAATTCAGTTGCCTTTGAATTTCGGGTGATCCCTCTTGAGCATGTATGCTTCTGCTACTTGTTCTACATCAGACTTTCTTCCGCAAACGGCGAAACGCTTTGACTCGGTGAGTTTCGCGGCATTCCGACTTCGATGCCCCGGTTGCCGAAATTCAGTTGCCTTTGAATTTCGGGTGATCCCTCTTGAGCATGTATGCTTCTGCTACTTGTTCTACATCAGACTTTCTTCCGCAAACGGCGAAACGCTTTGACTCGGTGAGTTTCGCGGCATTCCGACTTCGATGCCCCGGTTGCCGAAATTCAGTTGCCTTTGAATTTCGGGTGATCCCTCTTGAGCATGTATGCTTCTGCTACTTGTTCTACATCAGACTTTCTTCCGCAAACGGCGAAACGCTTTGACTCGGTGAGTTTCGCGGCATTCCGACTTCGATGCCCCGGTTGCCGAAATTCAGTTGCCTTTGAATTTCGGGTGATCCCTCTTGAGCATGTATGCTTCTGCTACTTGTTCTACATCAGACTTTCTTCCGCAAACGGCGAAACGCTTTGACTCGGTGAGTTTCGCGGCATTCCGACTTCGATGCCCGGTTGCCGAAATTCAGTTGCCTTTGAATTTCGGGTGATCCCTCTTGAGCATGTATGCTTCTGCTACTTGTTCTACATCAGACTTTCTTCCGCAAACGGCGAAACGCTTTGACTCGGTGAGTTTCGCGGCATTCCGACTTCGATGCCCCGGTTGCCGAAATTCAGTTGCCTTTGAATTTCGGGTGATCCCTCTTGAGCATGTATGCTTCTGCTACTTGTTCTACATCAGACTTTCTTCCGCAAACGGCGAAACGCTTTGACTCGGTGAGTTTCGCGGCATTCCGACTTCGATGCCCCGGTTGCCGAAATTCAGTTGCCTTTGAATTTCGGGTGATCCCTCTTGAGCATGTATGCTTCTGCTACTTGTTCTACATCAGACTTTCTTCCGCAAACGGCGAAACGCTTTGACTCGGTGAGTTTCGCGGCATTCCGACTTCGATGCCCCGGTTGCCGAAATTCAGTTGCCTTTGAATTTCGGGTGATCCCTCTTGAGCATGTATGCTTCTGCTACTTGTTCTACATCAGACTTTCTTCCGCAAACGGCGAAACGCTTTGACTCGGTGAGTTTCGCGGCATTCCGACTTCGATGCCCCGGTTGCCGAAATTCAGTTGCCTTTGAATTTCGGGTGATCCCTCTTGAGCATGTATGCTTCTGCTACTTGTTCTACATCAGACTTTCTTCCGCAAACGGCGAAACGCTTTGACTCGGTGAGTTTCGCGGCATTCCGACTTCGATGCCCCGGTTGCCGAAATTCAGTTGCCTTTGAATTTCGGGTGATCCCTCTTGAGCATGTATGCTTCTGCTACTTGTTCTACATCAGACTTTCTTCCGCAAACGGCGAAACGCTTTGACTCGGTGAGTTTCGCGGCATTCCGACTTCGATGCCCCGGTTGCCGAAATTCAGTTGCCTTTGAATTTCGGGTGATCCCTCTTGAGCATGTATGCTTCTGCTACTTGTTCTACATCAGACTTTCTTCCGCAAACGGCGAAACGCTTTGACTCGGTGAGTTTCGCGGCATTCCGACTTCGATGCCCGGTTGCCGAAATTCAGTTGCCTTTGAATTTCGGGTGATCCCTCTTGAGCATGTATGCTTCTGCTACTTGTTCTACATCAGACTTTCTTCCGCAAACGGCGAAACGCTTTGACTCGGTGAGTTTCGCGGCATTCCGACTTCGATGCCCCGGTTGCCGAAATTCAGTTGCCTTTGAATTTCGGGTGATCCCTCTTGAGCATGTATGCTTCTGCTACTTGTTCTACATCAGACTTTCTTCCGCAAACGGCGAAACGCTTTGACTCGGTGAGTTTCGCGGCATTCCGACTTCGATGCCCCGGTTGCCGAAATTCAGTTGCCTTTGAATTTCGGGTGATCCCTCTTGAGCATGTATGCTTCTGCTACTTGTTCTACATCAGACTTTCTTCCGCAAACGGCGAAACGCTTTGACTCGGTGAGTTTCGCGGCATTCCGACTTCGATGCCCCGGTTGCCGAAATTCAGTTGCCTTTGAATTTCGGGTGATCCCTCTTGAGCATGTATGCTTCTGCTACTTGTTCTACATCAGACTTTCTTCCGCAAACGGCGAAACGCTTTGACTCGGTGAGTTTCGCGGCATTCCGACTTCGATGCCCCGGTTGCCGAAATTCAGTTGCCTTTGAATTTCGGGTGATCCCTCTTGAGCATGTATGCTTCTGCTACTTGTTCTACATCAGACTTTCTTCCGCAAACGGCGAAACGCTTTGACTCGGTGAGTTTCGCGGCATTCCGACTTCGATGCCCCGGTTGCCGAAATTCAGTTGCCTTTGAATTTCGGGTGATCCCTCTTGAGCATGTATGCTTCTGCTACTTGTTCTACATCAGACTTTCTTCCGCAAACGGCGAAACGCTTTGACTCGGTGAGTTTCGCGGCATTCCGACTTCGATGCCCCGGTTGCCGAAATTCAGTTGCCTTTGAATTTCGGGTGATCCCTCTTGAGCATGTATGCTTCTGCTACTTGTTCTACATCAGACTTTCTTCCGCAAACGGCGAAACGCTTTGACTCGGTGAGTTTCGCGGCATTCCGACTTCGATGCCCCGGTTGCCGAAATTCAGTTGCCTTTGAATTTCGGGTGATCCCTCTTGAGCATGTATGCTTCTGCTACTTGTTCTACATCAGACTTTCTTCCGCAAACGGCGAAACGCTTTGACTCGGTGAGTTTCGCGGCATTCCGACTTCGATGCCCCGGTTGCCGAAATTCAGTTGCCTTTGAATTTCGGGTGATCCCTCTTGAGCATGTATGCTTCTGCTACTTGTTCTACATCAGACTTTCTTCCGCAAACGGCGAAACGCTTTGACTCGGTGAGTTTCGCGGCATTCCGACTTCGATGCCCCGGTTGCCGAAATTCAGTTGCCTTTGAATTTCGGGTGATCCCTCTTGAGCATGTATGCTTCTGCTACTTGTTCTACATCAGACTTTCTTCCGCAAACGGCGAAACGCTTTGACTCGGTGAGTTTCGCGGCATTCCGACTTCGATGCCCCGGTTGCCGAAATTCAGTTGCCTTTGAATTTCGGGTGATCCCTCTTGAGCATGTATGCTTCTGCTACTTGTTCTACATCAGACTTTCTTCCGCAAACGGCGAAACGCTTTGACTCGGTGAGTTTCGCGGCATTCCGACTTCGATGCCCCGGTTGCCGAAATTCAGTTGCCTTTGAATTTCGGGTGATCCCTCTTGAGCATGTATGCTTCTGCTACTTGTTCTACATCAGACTTTCTTCCGCAAACGGCGAAACGCTTTGACTCGGTGAGTTTCGCGGCATTCCGACTTCGATGCCCCGGTTGCCGAAATTCAGTTGCCTTTGAATTTCGGGTGATCCCTCTTGAGCATGTATGCTTCTGCTACTTGTTCTACATCAGACTTTCTTCCGCAAACGGCGAAACGCTTTGACTCGGTGAGTTTCGCGGCATTCCGACTTCGATGCCCCGGTTGCCGAAATTCAGTTGCCTTTGAATTTCGGGTGATCCCTCTTGAGCATGTATGCTTCTGCTACTTGTTCTACATCAGACTTTCTTCCGCAAACGGCGAAACGCTTTGACTCGGTGAGTTTCGCGGCATTCCGACTTCGATGCCCCGGTTGCCGAAATTCAGTTGCCTTTGAATTTCGGGTGATCCCTCTTGAGCATGTATGCTTCTGCTACTTGTTCTACATCAGACTTTCTTCCGCAAACGGCGAAACGCTTTGACTCGGTGAGTTTCGCGGCATTCCGACTTCGATGCCCCGGTTGCCGAAATTCAGTTGCCTTTGAATTTCGGGTGATCCCTCTTGAGCATGTATGCTTCTGCTACTTGTTCTACATCAGACTTTCTTCCGCAAACGGCGAAACGCTTTGACTCGGTGAGTTTCGCGGCATTCCGACTTCGATGCCCCGGTTGCCGAAATTCAGTTGCCTTTGAATTTCGGGTGATCCCTCTTGAGCATGTATGCTTCTGCTACTTGTTCTACATCAGACTTTCTTCCGCAAACGGCGAAACGCTTTGACTCGGTGAGTTTCGCGGCATTCCGACTTCGATGCCCCGGTTGCCGAAATTCAGTTGCCTTTGAATTTCGGGTGATCCCTCTTGAGCATGTATGCTTCTGCTACTTGTTCTACATCAGACTTTCTTCCGCAAACGGCGAAACGCTTTGACTCGGTGAGTTTCGCGGCATTCCGACTTCGATGCCCCGGTTGCCGAAATTCAGTTGCCTTTGAATTTCGGGTGATCCCTCTTGAGCATGTATGCTTCTGCTACTTGTTCTACATCAGACTTTCTTCCGCAAACGGCGAAACGCTTTGACTCGGTGAGTTTCGCGGCATTCCGACTTCGATGCCCCGGTTGCCGAAATTCAGTTGCCTTTGAATTTCGGGTGATCCCTCTTGAGCATGTATGCTTCTGCTACTTGTTCTACATCAGACTTTCTTCCGCAAACGGCGAAACGCTTTGACTCGGTGAGTTTCGCGGCATTCCGACTTCGATGCCCCGGTTGCCGAAATTCAGTTGCCTTTGAATTTCGGGTGATCCCTCTTGAGCATGTATGCTTCTGCTACTTGTTCTACATCAGACTTTCTTCCGCAAACGGCGAAACGCTTTGACTCGGTGAGTTTCGCGGCATTCCGACTTCGATGCCCCGGTTGCCGAAATTCAGTTGCCTTTGAATTTCGGGTGATCCCTCTTGAGCATGTATGCTTCTGCTACTTGTTCTACATCAGACTTTCTTCCGCAAACGGCGAAACGCTTTGACTCGGTGAGTTTCGCGGCATTCCGACTTCGATGCCCCGGTTGCCGAAATTCAGTTGCCTTTGAATTTCGGGTGATCCCTCTTGAGCATGTATGCTTCTGCTACTTGTTCTACATCAGACTTTCTTCCGCAAACGGCGAAACGCTTTGACTCGGTGAGTTTCGCGGCATTCCGACTTCGATGCCCCGGTTGCCGAAATTCAGTTGCCTTTGAATTTCGGGTGATCCCTCTTGAGCATGTATGCTTCTGCTACTTGTTCTACATCAGACTTTCTTCCGCAAACGGCGAAACGCTTTGACTCGGTGAGTTTCGCGGCATTCCGACTTCGATGCCCCGGTTGCCGAAATTCAGTTGCCTTTGAATTTCGGGTGATCCCTCTTGAGCATGTATGCTTCTGCTACTTGTTCTACATCAGACTTTCTTCCGCAAACGGCGAAACGCTTTGACTCGGTGAGTTTCGCGGCATTCCGACTTCGATGCCCCGGTTGCCGAAATTCAGTTGCCTTTGAATTTCGGGTGATCCCTCTTGAGCATGTATGCTTCTGCTACTTGTTCTACATCAGACTTTCTTCCGCAAACGGCGAAACGCTTTGACTCGGTGAGTTTCGCGGCATTCCGACTTCGATGCCCCGGTTGCCGAAATTCAGTTGCCTTTGAATTTCGGGTGATCCCTCTTGAGCATGTATGCTTCTGCTACTTGTTCTACATCAGACTTTCTTCCGCAAACGGCGAAACGCTTTGACTCGGTGAGTTTCGCGGCATTCCGACTTCGATGCCCCGGTTGCCGAAATTCAGTTGCCTTTGAATTTCGGGTGATCCCTCTTGAGCATGTATGCTTCTGCTACTTGTTCTACATCAGACTTTCTTCCGCAAACGGCGAAACGCTTTGACTCGGTGAGTTTCGCGGCATTCCGACTTCGATGCCCCGGTTGCCGAAATTCAGTTGCCTTTGAATTTCGGGTGATCCCTCTTGAGCATGTATGCTTCTGCTACTTGTTCTACATCAGACTTTCTTCCGCAAACGGCGAAACGCTTTGACTCGGTGAGTTTCGCGGCATTCCGACTTCGATGCCCCGGTTGCCGAAATTCAGTTGCCTTTGAATTTCGGGTGATCCCTCTTGAGCATGTATGCTTCTGCTACTTGTTCTACATCAGACTTTCTTCCGCAAACGGCGAAACGCTTTGACTCGGTGAGTTTCGCGGCATTCCGACTTCGATGCCCCGGTTGCCGAAATTCAGTTGCCTTTGAATTTCGGGTGATCCCTCTTGAGCATGTATGCTTCTGCTACTTGTTCTACATCAGACTTTCTTCCGCAAACGGCGAAACGCTTTGACTCGGTGAGTTTCGCGGCATTCCGACTTCGATGCCCCGGTTGCCGAAATTCAGTTGCCTTTGAATTTCGGGTGATCCCTCTTGAGCATGTATGCTTCTGCTACTTGTTCTACATCAGACTTTCTTCCGCAAACGGCGAAACGCTTTGACTCGGTGAGTTTCGCGGCATTCCGACTTCGATGCCCCGGTTGCCGAAATTCAGTTGCCTTTGAATTTCGGGTGATCCCTCTTGAGCATGTATGCTTCTGCTACTTGTTCTACATCAGACTTTCTTCCGCAAACGGCGAAACGCTTTGACTCGGTGAGTTTCGCGGCATTCCGACTTCGATGCCCCGGTTGCCGAAATTCAGTTGCCTTTGAATTTCGGGTGATCCCTCTTGAGCATGTATGCTTCTGCTACTTGTTCTACATCAGACTTTCTTCCGCAAACGGCGAAACGCTTTGACTCGGTGAGTTTCGCGGCATTCCGACTTCGATGCCCCGGTTGCCGAAATTCAGTTGCCTTTGAATTTCGGGTGATCCCTCTTGAGCATGTATGCTTCTGCTACTTGTTCTACATCAGACTTTCTTCCGCAAACGGCGAAACGCTTTGACTCGGTGAGTTTCGCGGCATTCCGACTTCGATGCCCCGGTTGCCGAAATTCAGTTGCCTTTGAATTTCGGGTGATCCCTCTTGAGCATGTATGCTTCTGCTACTTGTTCTACATCAGACTTTCTTCCGCAAACGGCGAAACGCTTTGACTCGGTGAGTTTCGCGGCATTCCGACTTCGATGCCCCGGTTGCCGAAATTCAGTTGCCTTTGAATTTCGGGTGATCCCTCTTGAGCATGTATGCTTCTGCTACTTGTTCTACATCAGACTTTCTTCCGCAAACGGCGAAACGCTTTGACTCGGTGAGTTTCGCGGCATTCCGACTTCGATGCCCCGGTTGCCGAAATTCAGTTGCCTTTGAATTTCGGGTGATCCCTCTTGAGCATGTATGCTTCTGCTACTTGTTCTACATCAGACTTTCTTCCGCAAACGGCGAAACGCTTTGACTCGGTGAGTTTCGCGGCATTCCGACTTCGATGCCCCGGTTGCCGAAATTCAGTTGCCTTTGAATTTCGGGTGATCCCTCTTGAGCATGTATGCTTCTGCTACTTGTTCTACATCAGACTTTCTTCCGCAAACGGCGAAACGCTTTGACTCGGTGAGTTTCGCGGCATTCCGACTTCGATGCCCCGGTTGCCGAAATTCAGTTGCCTTTGAATTTCGGGTGATCCCTCTTGAGCATGTATGCTTCTGCTACTTGTTCTACATCAGACTTTCTTCCGCAAACGGCGAAACGCTTTGACTCGGTGAGTTTCGCGGCATTCCGACTTCGATGCCCCGGTTGCCGAAATTCAGTTGCCTTTGAATTTCGGGTGATCCCTCTTGAGCATGTATGCTTCTGCTACTTGTTCTACATCAGACTTTCTTCCGCAAACGGCGAAACGCTTTGACTCGGTGAGTTTCGCGGCATTCCGACTTCGATGCCCCGGTTGCCGAAATTCAGTTGCCTTTGAATTTCGGGTGATCCCTCTTGAGCATGTATGCTTCTGCTACTTGTTCTACATCAGACTTTCTTCCGCAAACGGCGAAACGCTTTGACTCGGTGAGTTTCGCGGCATTCCGACTTCGATGCCCCGGTTGCCGAAATTCAGTTGCCTTTGAATTTCGGGTGATCCCTCTTGAGCATGTATGCTTCTGCTACTTGTTCTACATCAGACTTTCTTCCGCAAACGGCGAAACGCTTTGACTCGGTGAGTTTCGCGGCATTCCGACTTCGATGCCCCGGTTGCCGAAATTCAGTTGCCTTTGAATTTCGGGTGATCCCTCTTGAGCATGTATGCTTCTGCTACTTGTTCTACATCAGACTTTCTTCCGCAAACGGCGAAACGCTTTGACTCGGTGAGTTTCGCGGCATTCCGACTTCGATGCCCCGGTTGCCGAAATTCAGTTGCCTTTGAATTTCGGGTGATCCCTCTTGAGCATGTATGCTTCTGCTACTTGTTCTACATCAGACTTTCTTCCGCAAACGGCGAAACGCTTTGACTCGGTGAGTTTCGCGGCATTCCGACTTCGATGCCCCGGTTGCCGAAATTCAGTTGCCTTTGAATTTCGGGTGATCCCTCTTGAGCATGTATGCTTCTGCTACTTGTTCTACATCAGACTTTCTTCCGCAAACGGCGAAACGCTTTGACTCGGTGAGTTTCGCGGCATTCCGACTTCGATGCCCCGGTTGCCGAAATTCAGTTGCCTTTGAATTTCGGGTGATCCCTCTTGAGCATGTATGCTTCTGCTACTTGTTCTACATCAGACTTTCTTCCGCAAACGGCGAAACGCTTTGACTCGGTGAGTTTCGCGGCATTCCGACTTCGATGCCCCGGTTGCCGAAATTCAGTTGCCTTTGAATTTCGGGTGATCCCTCTTGAGCATGTATGCTTCTGCTACTTGTTCTACATCAGACTTTCTTCCGCAAACGGCGAAACGCTTTGACTCGGTGAGTTTCGCGGCATTCCGACTTCGATGCCCCGGTTGCCGAAATTCAGTTGCCTTTGAATTTCGGGTGATCCCTCTTGAGCATGTATGCTTCTGCTACTTGTTCTACATCAGACTTTCTTCCGCAAACGGCGAAACGCTTTGACTCGGTGAGTTTCGCGGCATTCCGACTTCGATGCCCCGGTTGCCGAAATTCAGTTGCCTTTGAATTTCGGGTGATCCCTCTTGAGCATGTATGCTTCTGCTACTTGTTCTACATCAGACTTTCTTCCGCAAACGGCGAAACGCTTTGACTCGGTGAGTTTCGCGGCATTCCGACTTCGATGCCCCGGTTGCCGAAATTCAGTTGCCTTTGAATTTCGGGTGATCCCTCTTGAGCATGTATGCTTCTGCTACTTGTTCTACATCAGACTTTCTTCCGCAAACGGCGAAACGCTTTGACTCGGTGAGTTTCGCGGCATTCCGACTTCGATGCCCCGGTTGCCGAAATTCAGTTGCCTTTGAATTTCGGGTGATCCCTCTTGAGCATGTATGCTTCTGCTACTTGTTCTACATCAGACTTTCTTCCGCAAACGGCGAAACGCTTTGACTCGGTGAGTTTCGCGGCATTCCGACTTCGATGCCCCGGTTGCCGAAATTCAGTTGCCTTTGAATTTCGGGTGATCCCTCTTGAGCATGTATGCTTCTGCTACTTGTTCTACATCAGACTTTCTTCCGCAAACGGCGAAACGCTTTGACTCGGTGAGTTTCGCGGCATTCCGACTTCGATGCCCCGGTTGCCGAAATTCAGTTGCCTTTGAATTTCGGGTGAT
Organism: Populus alba x Populus x berolinensis; assembly: GCA_029228515.1. Taxonomy (NCBI): domain Eukaryota; kingdom Viridiplantae; phylum Streptophyta; class Magnoliopsida; order Malpighiales; family Salicaceae; genus Populus; species Populus alba x Populus x berolinensis. The sequence goes on along the minus strand of CM055352.1, from coordinate 18,155,077 downwards.
CCCTCTTGAGCATGTATGCTTCTGCTACTTGTTCTACATCAGACTTTCTTCCGCAAACGGCGAAACGCTTTGACTCGGTGAGTTTCGCGGCATTCCGACTTCGATGCCCCGGTTGCCGAAATTCAGTTGCCTTTGAATTTCGGGTGATCCCTCTTGAGCATGTATGCTTCTGCTACTTGTTCTACATCAGACTTTCTTCCGCAAACGGCGAAACGCTTTGACTCGGTGAGTTTCGCGGCATTCCGACTTCGATGCCCCGGTTGCCGAAATTCAGTTGCCTTTGAATTTCGGGTGATCCCTCTTGAGCATGTATGCTTCTGCTACTTGTTCTACATCAGACTTTCTTCCGCAAACGGCGAAACGCTTTGACTCGGTGAGTTTCGCGGCATTCCGACTTCGATGCCCCGGTTGCCGAAATTCAGTTGCCTTTGAATTTCGGGTGATCCCTCTTGAGCATGTATGCTTCTGCTACTTGTTCTACATCAGACTTTCTTCCGCAAACGGCGAAACGCTTTGACTCGGTGAGTTTCGCGGCATTCCGACTTCGATGCCCCGGTTGCCGAAATTCAGTTGCCTTTGAATTTCGGGTGATCCCTCTTGAGCATGTATGCTTCTGCTACTTGTTCTACATCAGACTTTCTTCCGCAAACGGCGAAACGCTTTGACTCGGTGAGTTTCGCGGCATTCCGACTTCGATGCCCCGGTTGCCGAAATTCAGTTGCCTTTGAATTTCGGGTGATCCCTCTTGAGCATGTATGCTTCTGCTACTTGTTCTACATCAGACTTCTTCCGCAAACGGCGAAACGCTTTGACTCGGTGAGTTTCGCGGCATTCCGACTTCGATGCCCCGGTTGCCGAAATTCAGTTGCCTTTGAATTTCGGGTGATCCCTCTTGAGCATGTATGCTTCTGCTACTTGTTCTACATCAGACTTTCTTCCGCAAACGGCGAAACGCTTTGACTCGGTGAGTTTCGCGGCATTCCGACTTCGATGCCCCGGTTGCCGAAATTCAGTTGCCTTTGAATTTCGGGTGATCCCTCTTGAGCATGTATGCTTCTGCTACTTGTTCTACATCAGACTTTCTTCCGCAAACGGCGAAACGCTTTGACTCGGTGAGTTTCGCGGCATTCCGACTTCGATGCCCCGGTTGCCGAAATTCAGTTGCCTTTGAATTTCGGGTGATCCCTCTTGAGCATGTATGCTTCTGCTACTTGTTCTACATCAGACTTTCTTCCGCAAACGGCGAAACGCTTTGACTCGGTGAGTTTCGCGGCATTCCGACTTCGATGCCCCGGTTGCCGAAATTCAGTTGCCTTTGAATTTCGGGTGATCCCTCTTGAGCATGTATGCTTCTGCTACTTGTTCTACATCAGACTTTCTTCCGCAAACGGCGAAACGCTTTGACTCGGTGAGTTTCGCGGCATTCCGACTTCGATGCCCCGGTTGCCGAAATTCAGTTGCCTTTGAATTTCGGGTGATCCCTCTTGAGCATGTATGCTTCTGCTACTTGTTCTACATCAGACTTTCTTCCGCAAACGGCGAAACGCTTTGACTCGGTGAGTTTCGCGGCATTCCGACTTCGATGCCCCGGTTGCCGAAATTCAGTTGCCTTTGAATTTCGGGTGATCCCTCTTGAGCATGTATGCTTCTGCTACTTGTTCTACATCAGACTTTCTTCCGCAAACGGCGAAACGCTTTGACTCGGTGAGTTTCGCGGCATTCCGACTTCGATGCCCCGGTTGCCGAAATTCAGTTGCCTTTGAATTTCGGGTGATCCCTCTTGAGCATGTATGCTTCTGCTACTTGTTCTACATCAGACTTTCTTCCGCAAACGGCGAAACGCTTTGACTCGGTGAGTTTCGCGGCATTCCGACTTCGATGCCCCGGTTGCCGAAATTCAGTTGCCTTTGAATTTCGGGTGATCCCTCTTGAGCATGTATGCTTCTGCTACTTGTTCTACATCAGACTTTCTTCCGCAAACGGCGAAACGCTTTGACTCGGTGAGTTTCGCGGCATTCCGACTTCGATGCCCCGGTTGCCGAAATTCAGTTGCCTTTGAATTTCGGGTGATCCCTCTTGAGCATGTATGCTTCTGCTACTTGTTCTACATCAGACTTTCTTCCGCAAACGGCGAAACGCTTTGACTCGGTGAGTTTCGCGGCATTCCGACTTCGATGCCCCGGTTGCCGAAATTCAGTTGCCTTTGAATTTCGGGTGATCCCTCTTGAGCATGTATGCTTCTGCTACTTGTTCTACATCAGACTTTCTTCCGCAAACGGCGAAACGCTTTGACTCGGTGAGTTTCGCGGCATTCCGACTTCGATGCCCCGGTTGCCGAAATTCAGTTGCCTTTGAATTTCGGGTGATCCCTCTTGAGCATGTATGCTTCTGCTACTTGTTCTACATCAGACTTTCTTCCGCAAACGGCGAAACGCTTTGACTCGGTGAGTTTCGCGGCATTCCGACTTCGATGCCCCGGTTGCCGAAATTCAGTTGCCTTTGAATTTCGGGTGATCCCTCTTGAGCATGTATGCTTCTGCTACTTGTTCTACATCAGACTTTCTTCCGCAAACGGCGAAACGCTTTGACTCGGTGAGTTTCGCGGCATTCCGACTTCGATGCCCCGGTTGCCGAAATTCAGTTGCCTTTGAATTTCGGGTGATCCCTCTTGAGCATGTATGCTTCTGCTACTTGTTCTACATCAGACTTTCTTCCGCAAACGGCGAAACGCTTTGACTCGGTGAGTTTCGCGGCATTCCGACTTCGATGCCCCGGTTGCCGAAATTCAGTTGCCTTTGAATTTCGGGTGATCCCTCTTGAGCATGTATGCTTCTGCTACTTGTTCTACATCAGACTTTCTTCCGCAAACGGCGAAACGCTTTGACTCGGTGAGTTTCGCGGCATTCCGACTTCGATGCCCCGGTTGCCGAAATTCAGTTGCCTTTGAATTTCGGGTGATCCCTCTTGAGCATGTATGCTTCTGCTACTTGTTCTACATCAGACTTTCTTCCGCAAACGGCGAAACGCTTTGACTCGGTGAGTTTCGCGGCATTCCGACTTCGATGCCCCGGTTGCCGAAATTCAGTTGCCTTTGAATTTCGGGTGATCCCTCTTGAGCATGTATGCTTCTGCTACTTGTTCTACATCAGACTTTCTTCCGCAAACGGCGAAACGCTTTGACTCGGTGAGTTTCGCGGCATTCCGACTTCGATGCCCCGGTTGCCGAAATTCAGTTGCCTTTGAATTTCGGGTGATCCCTCTTGAGCATGTATGCTTCTGCTACTTGTTCTACATCAGACTTTCTTCCGCAAACGGCGAAACGCTTTGACTCGGTGAGTTTCGCGGCATTCCGACTTCGATGCCCCGGTTGCCGAAATTCAGTTGCCTTTGAATTTCGGGTGATCCCTCTTGAGCATGTATGCTTCTGCTACTTGTTCTACATCAGACTTTCTTCCGCAAACGGCGAAACGCTTTGACTCGGTGAGTTTCGCGGCATTCCGACTTCGATGCCCCGGTTGCCGAAATTCAGTTGCCTTTGAATTTCGGGTGATCCCTCTTGAGCATGTATGCTTCTGCTACTTGTTCTACATCAGACTTTCTTCCGCAAACGGCGAAACGCTTTGACTCGGTGAGTTTCGCGGCATTCCGACTTCGATGCCCCGGTTGCCGAAATTCAGTTGCCTTTGAATTTCGGGTGATCCCTCTTGAGCATGTATGCTTCTGCTACTTGTTCTACATCAGACTTTCTTCCGCAAACGGCGAAACGCTTTGACTCGGTGAGTTTCGCGGCATTCCGACTTCGATGCCCCGGTTGCCGAAATTCAGTTGCCTTTGAATTTCGGGTGATCCCTCTTGAGCATGTATGCTTCTGCTACTTGTTCTACATCAGACTTTCTTCCGCAAACGGCGAAACGCTTTGACTCGGTGAGTTTCGCGGCATTCCGACTTCGATGCCCCGGTTGCCGAAATTCAGTTGCCTTTGAATTTCGGGTGATCCCTCTTGAGCATGTATGCTTCTGCTACTTGTTCTACATCAGACTTCTTCCGCAAACGGCGAAACGCTTTGACTCGGTGAGTTTCGCGGCATTCCGACTTCGATGCCCCGGTTGCCGAAATTCAGTTGCCTTTGAATTTCGGGTGATCCCTCTTGAGCATGTATGCTTCTGCTACTTGTTCTACATCAGACTTTCTTCCGCAAACGGCGAAACGCTTTGACTCGGTGAGTTTCGCGGCATTCCGACTTCGATGCCCCGGTTGCCGAAATTCAGTTGCCTTTGAATTTCGGGTGATCCCTCTTGAGCATGTATGCTTCTGCTACTTGTTCTACATCAGACTTTCTTCCGCAAACGGCGAAACGCTTTGACTCGGTGAGTTTCGCGGCATTCCGACTTCGATGCCCCGGTTGCCGAAATTCAGTTGCCTTTGAATTTCGGGTGATCCCTCTTGAGCATGTATGCTTCTGCTACTTGTTCTACATCAGACTTTCTTCCGCAAACGGCGAAACGCTTTGACTCGGTGAGTTTCGCGGCATTCCGACTTCGATGCCCCGGTTGCCGAAATTCAGTTGCCTTTGAATTTCGGGTGATCCCTCTTGAGCATGTATGCTTCTGCTACTTGTTCTACATCAGACTTTCTTCCGCAAACGGCGAAACGCTTTGACTCGGTGAGTTTCGCGGCATTCCGACTTCGATGCCCCGGTTGCCGAAATTCAGTTGCCTTTGAATTTCGGGTGATCCCTCTTGAGCATGTATGCTTCTGCTACTTGTTCTACATCAGACTTTCTTCCGCAAACGGCGAAACGCTTTGACTCGGTGAGTTTCGCGGCATTCCGACTTCGATGCCCCGGTTGCCGAAATTCAGTTGCCTTTGAATTTCGGGTGATCCCTCTTGAGCATGTATGCTTCTGCTACTTGTTCTACATCAGACTTTCTTCCGCAAACGGCGAAACGCTTTGACTCGGTGAGTTTCGCGGCATTCCGACTTCGATGCCCCGGTTGCCGAAATTCAGTTGCCTTTGAATTTCGGGTGATCCCTCTTGAGCATGTATGCTTCTGCTACTTGTTCTACATCAGACTTTCTTCCGCAAACGGCGAAACGCTTTGACTCGGTGAGTTTCGCGGCATTCCGACTTCGATGCCCCGGTTGCCGAAATTCAGTTGCCTTTGAATTTCGGGTGATCCCTCTTGAGCATGTATGCTTCTGCTACTTGTTCTACATCAGACTTTCTTCCGCAAACGGCGAAACGCTTTGACTCGGTGAGTTTCGCGGCATTCCGACTTCGATGCCCCGGTTGCCGAAATTCAGTTGCCTTTGAATTTCGGGTGATCCCTCTTGAGCATGTATGCTTCTGCTACTTGTTCTACATCAGACTTTCTTCCGCAAACGGCGAAACGCTTTGACTCGGTGAGTTTCGCGGCATTCCGACTTCGATGCCCCGGTTGCCGAAATTCAGTTGCCTTTGAATTTCGGGTGATCCCTCTTGAGCATGTATGCTTCTGCTACTTGTTCTACATCAGACTTTCTTCCGCAAACGGCGAAACGCTTTGACTCGGTGAGTTTCGCGGCATTCCGACTTCGATGCCCCGGTTGCCGAAATTCAGTTGCCTTTGAATTTCGGGTGATCCCTCTTGAGCATGTATGCTTCTGCTACTTGTTCTACATCAGACTTTCTTCCGCAAACGGCGAAACGCTTTGACTCGGTGAGTTTCGCGGCATTCCGACTTCGATGCCCCGGTTGCCGAAATTCAGTTGCCTTTGAATTTCGGGTGATCCCTCTTGAGCATGTATGCTTCTGCTACTTGTTCTACATCAGACTTTCTTCCGCAAACGGCGAAACGCTTTGACTCGGTGAGTTTCGCGGCATTCCGACTTCGATGCCCCGGTTGCCGAAATTCAGTTGCCTTTGAATTTCGGGTGATCCCTCTTGAGCATGTATGCTTCTGCTACTTGTTCTACATCAGACTTTCTTCCGCAAACGGCGAAACGCTTTGACTCGGTGAGTTTCGCGGCATTCCGACTTCGATGCCCCGGTTGCCGAAATTCAGTTGCCTTTGAATTTCGGGTGATCCCTCTTGAGCATGTATGCTTCTGCTACTTGTTCTACATCAGACTTTCTTCCGCAAACGGCGAAACGCTTTGACTCGGTGAGTTTCGCGGCATTCCGACTTCGATGCCCCGGTTGCCGAAATTCAGTTGCCTTTGAATTTCGGGTGATCCCTCTTGAGCATGTATGCTTCTGCTACTTGTTCTACATCAGACTTTCTTCCGCAAACGGCGAAACGCTTTGACTCGGTGAGTTTCGCGGCATTCCGACTTCGATGCCCCGGTTGCCGAAATTCAGTTGCCTTTGAATTTCGGGTGATCCCTCTTGAGCATGTATGCTTCTGCTACTTGTTCTACATCAGACTTTCTTCCGCAAACGGCGAAACGCTTTGACTCGGTGAGTTTCGCGGCATTCCGACTTCGATGCCCCGGTTGCCGAAATTCAGTTGCCTTTGAATTTCGGGTGATCCCTCTTGAGCATGTATGCTTCTGCTACTTGTTCTACATCAGACTTTCTTCCGCAAACGGCGAAACGCTTTGACTCGGTGAGTTTCGCGGCATTCCGACTTCGATGCCCCGGTTGCCGAAATTCAGTTGCCTTTGAATTTCGGGTGATCCCTCTTGAGCATGTATGCTTCTGCTACTTGTTCTACATCAGACTTTCTTCCGCAAACGGCGAAACGCTTTGACTCGGTGAGTTTCGCGGCATTCCGACTTCGATGCCCCGGTTGCCGAAATTCAGTTGCCTTTGAATTTCGGGTGATCCCTCTTGAGCATGTATGCTTCTGCTACTTGTTCTACATCAGACTTTCTTCCGCAAACGGCGAAACGCTTTGACTCGGTGAGTTTCGCGGCATTCCGACTTCGATGCCCCGGTTGCCGAAATTCAGTTGCCTTTGAATTTCGGGTGATCCCTCTTGAGCATGTATGCTTCTGCTACTTGTTCTACATCAGACTTTCTTCCGCAAACGGCGAAACGCTTTGACTCGGTGAGTTTCGCGGCATTCCGACTTCGATGCCCCGGTTGCCGAAATTCAGTTGCCTTTGAATTTCGGGTGATCCCTCTTGAGCATGTATGCTTCTGCTACTTGTTCTACATCAGACTTTCTTCCGCAAACGGCGAAACGCTTTGACTCGGTGAGTTTCGCGGCATTCCGACTTCGATGCCCCGGTTGCCGAAATTCAGTTGCCTTTGAATTTCGGGTGATCCCTCTTGAGCATGTATGCTTCTGCTACTTGTTCTACATCAGACTTTCTTCCGCAAACGGCGAAACGCTTTGACTCGGTGAGTTTCGCGGCATTCCGACTTCGATGCCCCGGTTGCCGAAATTCAGTTGCCTTTGAATTTCGGGTGATCCCTCTTGAGCATGTATGCTTCTGCTACTTGTTCTACATCAGACTTCTTCCGCAAACGGCGAAACGCTTTGACTCGGTGAGTTTCGCGGCATTCCGACTTCGATGCCCCGGTTGCCGAAATTCAGTTGCCTTTGAATTTCGGGTGATCCCTCTTGAGCATGTATGCTTCTGCTACTTGTTCTACATCAGACTTTCTTCCGCAAACGGCGAAACGCTTTGACTCGGTGAGTTTCGCGGCATTCCGACTTCGATGCCCCGGTTGCCGAAATTCAGTTGCCTTTGAATTTCGGGTGATCCCTCTTGAGCATGTATGCTTCTGCTACTTGTTCTACATCAGACTTTCTTCCGCAAACGGCGAAACGCTTTGACTCGGTGAGTTTCGCGGCATTCCGACTTCGATGCCCCGGTTGCCGAAATTCAGTTGCCTTTGAATTTCGGGTGATCCCTCTTGAGCATGTATGCTTCTGCTACTTGTTCTACATCAGACTTTCTTCCGCAAACGGCGAAACGCTTTGACTCGGTGAGTTTCGCGGCATTCCGACTTCGATGCCCCGGTTGCCGAAATTCAGTTGCCTTTGAATTTCGGGTGATCCCTCTTGAGCATGTATGCTTCTGCTACTTGTTCTACATCAGACTTTCTTCCGCAAACGGCGAAACGCTTTGACTCGGTGAGTTTCGCGGCATTCCGACTTCGATGCCCCGGTTGCCGAAATTCAGTTGCCTTTGAATTTCGGGTGATCCCTCTTGAGCATGTATGCTTCTGCTACTTGTTCTACATCAGACTTTCTTCCGCAAACGGCGAAACGCTTTGACTCGGTGAGTTTCGCGGCATTCCGACTTCGATGCCCCGGTTGCCGAAATTCAGTTGCCTTTGAATTTCGGGTGATCCCTCTTGAGCATGTATGCTTCTGCTACTTGTTCTACATCAGACTTTCTTCCGCAAACGGCGAAACGCTTTGACTCGGTGAGTTTCGCGGCATTCCGACTTCGATGCCCCGGTTGCCGAAATTCAGTTGCCTTTGAATTTCGGGTGATCCCTCTTGAGCATGTATGCTTCTGCTACTTGTTCTACATCAGACTTTCTTCCGCAAACGGCGAAACGCTTTGACTCGGTGAGTTTCGCGGCATTCCGACTTCGATGCCCCGGTTGCCGAAATTCAGTTGCCTTTGAATTTCGGGTGATCCCTCTTGAGCATGTATGCTTCTGCTACTTGTTCTACATCAGACTTTCTTCCGCAAACGGCGAAACGCTTTGACTCGGTGAGTTTCGCGGCATTCCGACTTCGATGCCCCGGTTGCCGAAATTCAGTTGCCTTTGAATTTCGGGTGATCCCTCTTGAGCATGTATGCTTCTGCTACTTGTTCTACATCAGACTTTCTTCCGCAAACGGCGAAACGCTTTGACTCGGTGAGTTTCGCGGCATTCCGACTTCGATGCCCCGGTTGCCGAAATTCAGTTGCCTTTGAATTTCGGGTGATCCCTCTTGAGCATGTATGCTTCTGCTACTTGTTCTACATCAGACTTTCTTCCGCAAACGGCGAAACGCTTTGACTCGGTGAGTTTCGCGGCATTCCGACTTCGATGCCCCGGTTGCCGAAATTCAGTTGCCTTTGAATTTCGGGTGATCCCTCTTGAGCATGTATGCTTCTGCTACTTGTTCTACATCAGACTTTCTTCCGCAAACGGCGAAACGCTTTGACTCGGTGAGTTTCGCGGCATTCCGACTTCGATGCCCCGGTTGCCGAAATTCAGTTGCCTTTGAATTTCGGGTGATCCCTCTTGAGCATGTATGCTTCTGCTACTTGTTCTACATCAGACTTTCTTCCGCAAACGGCGAAACGCTTTGACTCGGTGAGTTTCGCGGCATTCCGACTTCGATGCCCGGTTGCCGAAATTCAGTTGCCTTTGAATTTCGGGTGATCCCTCTTGAGCATGTATGCTTCTGCTACTTGTTCTACATCAGACTTTCTTCCGCAAACGGCGAAACGCTTTGACTCGGTGAGTTTCGCGGCATTCCGACTTCGATGCCCCGGTTGCCGAAATTCAGTTGCCTTTGAATTTCGGGTGATCCCTCTTGAGCATGTATGCTTCTGCTACTTGTTCTACATCAGACTTTCTTCCGCAAACGGCGAAACGCTTTGACTCGGTGAGTTTCGCGGCATTCCGACTTCGATGCCCCGGTTGCCGAAATTCAGTTGCCTTTGAATTTCGGGTGATCCCTCTTGAGCATGTATGCTTCTGCTACTTGTTCTACATCAGACTTTCTTCCGCAAACGGCGAAACGCTTTGACTCGGTGAGTTTCGCGGCATTCCGACTTCGATGCCCCGGTTGCCGAAATTCAGTTGCCTTTGAATTTCGGGTGATCCCTCTTGAGCATGTATGCTTCTGCTACTTGTTCTACATCAGACTTTCTTCCGCAAACGGCGAAACGCTTTGACTCGGTGAGTTTCGCGGCATTCCGACTTCGATGCCCCGGTTGCCGAAATTCAGTTGCCTTTGAATTTCGGGTGATCCCTCTTGAGCATGTATGCTTCTGCTACTTGTTCTACATCAGACTTTCTTCCGCAAACGGCGAAACGCTTTGACTCGGTGAGTTTCGCGGCATTCCGACTTCGATGCCCCGGTTGCCGAAATTCAGTTGCCTTTGAATTTCGGGTGATCCCTCTTGAGCATGTATGCTTCTGCTACTTGTTCTACATCAGACTTTCTTCCGCAAACGGCGAAACGCTTTGACTCGGTGAGTTTCGCGGCATTCCGACTTCGATGCCCCGGTTGCCGAAATTCAGTTGCCTTTGAATTTCGGGTGATCCCTCTTGAGCATGTATGCTTCTGCTACTTGTTCTACATCAGACTTTCTTCCGCAAACGGCGAAACGCTTTGACTCGGTGAGTTTCGCGGCATTCCGACTTCGATGCCCCGGTTGCCGAAATTCAGTTGCCTTTGAATTTCGGGTGATCCCTCTTGAGCATGTATGCTTCTGCTACTTGTTCTACATCAGACTTTCTTCCGCAAACGGCGAAACGCTTTGACTCGGTGAGTTTCGCGGCATTCCGACTTCGATGCCCCGGTTGCCGAAATTCAGTTGCCTTTGAATTTCGGGTGATCCCTCTTGAGCATGTATGCTTCTGCTACTTGTTCTACATCAGACTTTCTTCCGCAAACGGCGAAACGCTTTGACTCGGTGAGTTTCGCGGCATTCCGACTTCGATGCCCCGGTTGCCGAAATTCAGTTGCCTTTGAATTTCGGGTGATCCCTCTTGAGCATGTATGCTTCTGCTACTTGTTCTACATCAGACTTTCTTCCGCAAACGGCGAAACGCTTTGACTCGGTGAGTTTCGCGGCATTCCGACTTCGATGCCCCGGTTGCCGAAATTCAGTTGCCTTTGAATTTCGGGTGATCCCTCTTGAGCATGTATGCTTCTGCTACTTGTTCTACATCAGACTTTCTTCCGCAAACGGCGAAACGCTTTGACTCGGTGAGTTTCGCGGCATTCCGACTTCGATGCCCCGGTTGCCGAAATTCAGTTGCCTTTGAATTTCGGGTGATCCCTCTTGAGCATGTATGCTTCTGCTACTTGTTCTACATCAGACTTTCTTCCGCAAACGGCGAAACGCTTTGACTCGGTGAGTTTCGCGGCATTCCGACTTCGATGCCCCGGTTGCCGAAATTCAGTTGCCTTTGAATTTCGGGTGATCCCTCTTGAGCATGTATGCTTCTGCTACTTGTTCTACATCAGACTTTCTTCCGCAAACGGCGAAACGCTTTGACTCGGTGAGTTTCGCGGCATTCCGACTTCGATGCCCCGGTTGCCGAAATTCAGTTGCCTTTGAATTTCGGGTGATCCCTCTTGAGCATGTATGCTTCTGCTACTTGTTCTACATCAGACTTTCTTCCGCAAACGGCGAAACGCTTTGACTCGGTGAGTTTCGCGGCATTCCGACTTCGATGCCCCGGTTGCCGAAATTCAGTTGCCTTTGAATTTCGGGTGATCCCTCTTGAGCATGTATGCTTCTGCTACTTGTTCTACATCAGACTTTCTTCCGCAAACGGCGAAACGCTTTGACTCGGTGAGTTTCGCGGCATTCCGACTTCGATGCCCCGGTTGCCGAAATTCAGTTGCCTTTGAATTTCGGGTGATCCCTCTTGAGCATGTATGCTTCTGCTACTTGTTCTACATCAGACTTTCTTCCGCAAACGGCGAAACGCTTTGACTCGGTGAGTTTCGCGGCATTCCGACTTCGATGCCCCGGTTGCCGAAATTCAGTTGCCTTTGAATTTCGGGTGATCCCTCTTGAGCATGTATGCTTCTGCTACTTGTTCTACATCAGACTTTCTTCCGCAAACGGCGAAACGCTTTGACTCGGTGAGTTTCGCGGCATTCCGACTTCGATGCCCCGGTTGCCGAAATTCAGTTGCCTTTGAATTTCGGGTGATCCCTCTTGAGCATGTATGCTTCTGCTACTTGTTCTACATCAGACTTTCTTCCGCAAACGGCGAAACGCTTTGACTCGGTGAGTTTCGCGGCATTCCGACTTCGATGCCCCGGTTGCCGAAATTCAGTTGCCTTTGAATTTCGGGTGATCCCTCTTGAGCATGTATGCTTCTGCTACTTGTTCTACATCAGACTTTCTTCCGCAAACGGCGAAACGCTTTGACTCGGTGAGTTTCGCGGCATTCCGACTTCGATGCCCCGGTTGCCGAAATTCAGTTGCCTTTGAATTTCGGGTGATCCCTCTTGAGCATGTATGCTTCTGCTACTTGTTCTACATCAGACTTTCTTCCGCAAACGGCGAAACGCTTTGACTCGGTGAGTTTCGCGGCATTCCGACTTCGATGCCCCGGTTGCCGAAATTCAGTTGCCTTTGAATTTCGGGTGATCCCTCTTGAGCATGTATGCTTCTGCTACTTGTTCTACATCAGACTTTCTTCCGCAAACGGCGAAACGCTTTGACTCGGTGAGTTTCGCGGCATTCCGACTTCGATGCCCCGGTTGCCGAAATTCAGTTGCCTTTGAATTTCGGGTGATCCCTCTTGAGCATGTATGCTTCTGCTACTTGTTCTACATCAGACTTTCTTCCGCAAACGGCGAAACGCTTTGACTCGGTGAGTTTCGCGGCATTCCGACTTCGATGCCCCGGTTGCCGAAATTCAGTTGCCTTTGAATTTCGGGTGATCCCTCTTGAGCATGTATGCTTCTGCTACTTGTTCTACATCAGACTTTCTTCCGCAAACGGCGAAACGCTTTGACTCGGTGAGTTTCGCGGCATTCCGACTTCGATGCCCCGGTTGCCGAAATTCAGTTGCCTTTGAATTTCGGGTGATCCCTCTTGAGCATGTATGCTTCTGCTACTTGTTCTACATCAGACTTCTTCCGCAAACGGCGAAACGCTTTGACTCGGTGAGTTTCGCGGCATTCCGACTTCGATGCCCCGGTTGCCGAAATTCAGTTGCCTTTGAATTTCGGGTGATCCCTCTTGAGCATGTATGCTTCTGCTACTTGTTCTACATCAGACTTTCTTCCGCAAACGGCGAAACGCTTTGACTCGGTGAGTTTCGCGGCATTCCGACTTCGATGCCCCGGTTGCCGAAATTCAGTTGCCTTTGAATTTCGGGTGATCCCTCTTGAGCATGTATGCTTCTGCTACTTGTTCTACATCAGACTTTCTTCCGCAAACGGCGAAACGCTTTGACTCGGTGAGTTTCGCGGCATTCCGACTTCGATGCCCCGGTTGCCGAAATTCAGTTGCCTTTGAATTTCGGGTGATCCCTCTTGAGCATGTATGCTTCTGCTACTTGTTCTACATCAGACTTTCTTCCGCAAACGGCGAAACGCTTTGACTCGGTGAGTTTCGCGGCATTCCGACTTCGATGCCCCGGTTGCCGAAATTCAGTTGCCTTTGAATTTCGGGTGATCCCTCTTGAGCATGTATGCTTCTGCTACTTGTTCTACATCAGACTTTCTTCCGCAAACGGCGAAACGCTTTGACTCGGTGAGTTTCGCGGCATTCCGACTTCGATGCCCCGGTTGCCGAAATTCAGTTGCCTTTGAATTTCGGGTGATCCCTCTTGAGCATGTATGCTTCTGCTACTTGTTCTACATCAGACTTTCTTCCGCAAACGGCGAAACGCTTTGACTCGGTGAGTTTCGCGGCATTCCGACTTCGATGCCCCGGTTGCCGAAATTCAGTTGCCTTTGAATTTCGGGTGATCCCTCTTGAGCATGTATGCTTCTGCTACTTGTTCTACATCAGACTTTCTTCCGCAAACGGCGAAACGCTTTGACTCGGTGAGTTTCGCGGCATTCCGACTTCGATGCCCGGTTGCCGAAATTCAGTTGCCTTTGAATTTCGGGTGATCCCTCTTGAGCATGTATGCTTCTGCTACTTGTTCTACATCAGACTTTCTTCCGCAAACGGCGAAACGCTTTGACTCGGTGAGTTTCGCGGCATTCCGACTTCGATGCCCCGGTTGCCGAAATTCAGTTGCCTTTGAATTTCGGGTGATCCCTCTTGAGCATGTATGCTTCTGCTACTTGTTCTACATCAGACTTTCTTCCGCAAACGGCGAAACGCTTTGACTCGGTGAGTTTCGCGGCATTCCGACTTCGATGCCCGGTTGCCGAAATTCAGTTGCCTTTGAATTTCGGGTGATCCCTCTTGAGCATGTATGCTTCTGCTACTTGTTCTACATCAGACTTTCTTCCGCAAACGGCGAAACGCTTTGACTCGGTGAGTTTCGCGGCATTCCGACTTCGATGCCCCGGTTGCCGAAATTCAGTTGCCTTTGAATTTCGGGTGATCCCTCTTGAGCATGTATGCTTCTGCTACTTGTTCTACATCAGACTTTCTTCCGCAAACGGCGAAACGCTTTGACTCGGTGAGTTTCGCGGCATTCCGACTTCGATGCCCCGGTTGCCGAAATTCAGTTGCCTTTGAATTTCGGGTGATCCCTCTTGAGCATGTATGCTTCTGCTACTTGTTCTACATCAGACTTTCTTCCGCAAACGGCGAAACGCTTTGACTCGGTGAGTTTCGCGGCATTCCGACTTCGATGCCCCGGTTGCCGAAATTCAGTTGCCTTTGAATTTCGGGTGATCCCTCTTGAGCATGTATGCTTCTGCTACTTGTTCTACATCAGACTTTCTTCCGCAAACGGCGAAACGCTTTGACTCGGTGAGTTTCGCGGCATTCCGACTTCGATGCCCCGGTTGCCGAAATTCAGTTGCCTTTGAATTTCGGGTGATCCCTCTTGAGCATGTATGCTTCTGCTACTTGTTCTACATCAGACTTTCTTCCGCAAACGGCGAAACGCTTTGACTCGGTGAGTTTCGCGGCATTCCGACTTCGATGCCCCGGTTGCCGAAATTCAGTTGCCTTTGAATTTCGGGTGATCCCTCTTGAGCATGTATGCTTCTGCTACTTGTTCTACATCAGACTTTCTTCCGCAAACGGCGAAACGCTTTGACTCGGTGAGTTTCGCGGCATTCCGACTTCGATGCCCGGTTGCCGAAATTCAGTTGCCTTTGAATTTCGGGTGATCCCTCTTGAGCATGTATGCTTCTGCTACTTGTTCTACATCAGACTTTCTTCCGCAAACGGCGAAACGCTTTGACTCGGTGAGTTTCGCGGCATTCCGACTTCGATGCCCCGGTTGCCGAAATTCAGTTGCCTTTGAATTTCGGGTGATCCCTCTTGAGCATGTATGCTTCTGCTACTTGTTCTACATCAGACTTTCTTCCGCAAACGGCGAAACGCTTTGACTCGGTGAGTTTCGCGGCATTCCGACTTCGATGCCCCGGTTGCCGAAATTCAGTTGCCTTTGAATTTCGGGTGATCCCTCTTGAGCATGTATGCTTCTGCTACTTGTTCTACATCAGACTTTCTTCCGCAAACGGCGAAACGCTTTGACTCGGTGAGTTTCGCGGCATTCCGACTTCGATGCCCCGGTTGCCGAAATTCAGTTGCCTTTGAATTTCGGGTGATCCCTCTTGAGCATGTATGCTTCTGCTACTTGTTCTACATCAGACTTTCTTCCGCAAACGGCGAAACGCTTTGACTCGGTGAGTTTCGCGGCATTCCGACTTCGATGCCCCGGTTGCCGAAATTCAGTTGCCTTTGAATTTCGGGTGATCCCTCTTGAGCATGTATGCTTCTGCTACTTGTTCTACATCAGACTTTCTTCCGCAAACGGCGAAACGCTTTGACTCGGTGAGTTTCGCGGCATTCCGACTTCGATGCCCCGGTTGCCGAAATTCAGTTGCCTTTGAATTTCGGGTGATCCCTCTTGAGCATGTATGCTTCTGCTACTTGTTCTACATCAGACTTTCTTCCGCAAACGGCGAAACGCTTTGACTCGGTGAGTTTCGCGGCATTCCGACTTCGATGCCCCGGTTGCCGAAATTCAGTTGCCTTTGAATTTCGGGTGATCCCTCTTGAGCATGTATGCTTCTGCTACTTGTTCTACATCAGACTTTCTTCCGCAAACGGCGAAACGCTTTGACTCGGTGAGTTTCGCGGCATTCCGACTTCGATGCCCCGGTTGCCGAAATTCAGTTGCCTTTGAATTTCGGGTGATCCCTCTTGAGCATGTATGCTTCTGCTACTTGTTCTACATCAGACTTTCTTCCGCAAACGGCGAAACGCTTTGACTCGGTGAGTTTCGCGGCATTCCGACTTCGATGCCCCGGTTGCCGAAATTCAGTTGCCTTTGAATTTCGGGTGATCCCTCTTGAGCATGTATGCTTCTGCTACTTGTTCTACATCAGACTTTCTTCCGCAAACGGCGAAACGCTTTGACTCGGTGAGTTTCGCGGCATTCCGACTTCGATGCCCCGGTTGCCGAAATTCAGTTGCCTTTGAATTTCGGGTGATCCCTCTTGAGCATGTATGCTTCTGCTACTTGTTCTACATCAGACTTTCTTCCGCAAACGGCGAAACGCTTTGACTCGGTGAGTTTCGCGGCATTCCGACTTCGATGCCCCGGTTGCCGAAATTCAGTTGCCTTTGAATTTCGGGTGATCCCTCTTGAGCATGTATGCTTCTGCTACTTGTTCTACATCAGACTTTCTTCCGCAAACGGCGAAACGCTTTGACTCGGTGAGTTTCGCGGCATTCCGACTTCGATGCCCCGGTTGCCGAAATTCAGTTGCCTTTGAATTTCGGGTGATCCCTCTTGAGCATGTATGCTTCTGCTACTTGTTCTACATCAGACTTTCTTCCGCAAACGGCGAAACGCTTTGACTCGGTGAGTTTCGCGGCATTCCGACTTCGATGCCCCGGTTGCCGAAATTCAGTTGCCTTTGAATTTCGGGTGATCCCTCTTGAGCATGTATGCTTCTGCTACTTGTTCTACATCAGACTTTCTTCCGCAAACGGCGAAACGCTTTGACTCGGTGAGTTTCGCGGCATTCCGACTTCGATGCCCGGTTGCCGAAATTCAGTTGCCTTTGAATTTCGGGTGATCCCTCTTGAGCATGTATGCTTCTGCTACTTGTTCTACATCAGACTTTCTTCCGCAAACGGCGAAACGCTTTGACTCGGTGAGTTTCGCGGCATTCCGACTTCGATGCCCCGGTTGCCGAAATTCAGTTGCCTTTGAATTTCGGGTGATCCCTCTTGAGCATGTATGCTTCTGCTACTTGTTCTACATCAGACTTTCTTCCGCAAACGGCGAAACGCTTTGACTCGGTGAGTTTCGCGGCATTCCGACTTCGATGCCCCGGTTGCCGAAATTCAGTTGCCTTTGAATTTCGGGTGATCCCTCTTGAGCATGTATGCTTCTGCTACTTGTTCTACATCAGACTTTCTTCCGCAAACGGCGAAACGCTTTGACTCGGTGAGTTTCGCGGCATTCCGACTTCGATGCCCCGGTTGCCGAAATTCAGTTGCCTTTGAATTTCGGGTGATCCCTCTTGAGCATGTATGCTTCTGCTACTTGTTCTACATCAGACTTTCTTCCGCAAACGGCGAAACGCTTTGACTCGGTGAGTTTCGCGGCATTCCGACTTCGATGCCCCGGTTGCCGAAATTCAGTTGCCTTTGAATTTCGGGTGATCCCTCTTGAGCATGTATGCTTCTGCTACTTGTTCTACATCAGACTTTCTTCCGCAAACGGCGAAACGCTTTGACTCGGTGAGTTTCGCGGCATTCCGACTTCGATGCCCCGGTTGCCGAAATTCAGTTGCCTTTGAATTTCGGGTGATCCCTCTTGAGCATGTATGCTTCTGCTACTTGTTCTACATCAGACTTTCTTCCGCAAACGGCGAAACGCTTTGACTCGGTGAGTTTCGCGGCATTCCGACTTCGATGCCCCGGTTGCCGAAATTCAGTTGCCTTTGAATTTCGGGTGATCCCTCTTGAGCATGTATGCTTCTGCTACTTGTTCTACATCAGACTTTCTTCCGCAAACGGCGAAACGCTTTGACTCGGTGAGTTTCGCGGCATTCCGACTTCGATGCCCGGTTGCCGAAATTCAGTTGCCTTTGAATTTCGGGTGATCCCTCTTGAGCATGTATGCTTCTGCTACTTGTTCTACATCAGACTTTCTTCCGCAAACGGCGAAACGCTTTGACTCGGTGAGTTTCGCGGCATTCCGACTTCGATGCCCCGGTTGCCGAAATTCAGTTGCCTTTGAATTTCGGGTGATCCCTCTTGAGCATGTATGCTTCTGCTACTTGTTCTACATCAGACTTTCTTCCGCAAACGGCGAAACGCTTTGACTCGGTGAGTTTCGCGGCATTCCGACTTCGATGCCCCGGTTGCCGAAATTCAGTTGCCTTTGAATTTCGGGTGATCCCTCTTGAGCATGTATGCTTCTGCTACTTGTTCTACATCAGACTTTCTTCCGCAAACGGCGAAACGCTTTGACTCGGTGAGTTTCGCGGCATTCCGACTTCGATGCCCCGGTTGCCGAAATTCAGTTGCCTTTGAATTTCGGGTGATCCCTCTTGAGCATGTATGCTTCTGCTACTTGTTCTACATCAGACTTTCTTCCGCAAACGGCGAAACGCTTTGACTCGGTGAGTTTCGCGGCATTCCGACTTCGATGCCCGGTTGCCGAAATTCAGTTGCCTTTGAATTTCGGGTGATCCCTCTTGAGCATGTATGCTTCTGCTACTTGTTCTACATCAGACTTTCTTCCGCAAACGGCGAAACGCTTTGACTCGGTGAGTTTCGCGGCATTCCGACTTCGATGCCCCGGTTGCCGAAATTCAGTTGCCTTTGAATTTCGGGTGATCCCTCTTGAGCATGTATGCTTCTGCTACTTGTTCTACATCAGACTTTCTTCCGCAAACGGCGAAACGCTTTGACTCGGTGAGTTTCGCGGCATTCCGACTTCGATGCCCCGGTTGCCGAAATTCAGTTGCCTTTGAATTTCGGGTGATCCCTCTTGAGCATGTATGCTTCTGCTACTTGTTCTACATCAGACTTTCTTCCGCAAACGGCGAAACGCTTTGACTCGGTGAGTTTCGCGGCATTCCGACTTCGATGCCCCGGTTGCCGAAATTCAGTTGCCTTTGAATTTCGGGTGATCCCTCTTGAGCATGTATGCTTCTGCTACTTGTTCTACATCAGACTTTCTTCCGCAAACGGCGAAACGCTTTGACTCGGTGAGTTTCGCGGCATTCCGACTTCGATGCCCCGGTTGCCGAAATTCAGTTGCCTTTGAATTTCGGGTGATCCCTCTTGAGCATGTATGCTTCTGCTACTTGTTCTACATCAGACTTTCTTCCGCAAACGGCGAAACGCTTTGACTCGGTGAGTTTCGCGGCATTCCGACTTCGATGCCCCGGTTGCCGAAATTCAGTTGCCTTTGAATTTCGGGTGATCCCTCTTGAGCATGTATGCTTCTGCTACTTGTTCTACATCAGACTTTCTTCCGCAAACGGCGAAACGCTTTGACTCGGTGAGTTTCGCGGCATTCCGACTTCGATGCCCCGGTTGCCGAAATTCAGTTGCCTTTGAATTTCGGGTGATCCCTCTTGAGCATGTATGCTTCTGCTACTTGTTCTACATCAGACTTTCTTCCGCAAACGGCGAAACGCTTTGACTCGGTGAGTTTCGCGGCATTCCGACTTCGATGCCCCGGTTGCCGAAATTCAGTTGCCTTTGAATTTCGGGTGATCCCTCTTGAGCATGTATGCTTCTGCTACTTGTTCTACATCAGACTTTCTTCCGCAAACGGCGAAACGCTTTGACTCGGTGAGTTTCGCGGCATTCCGACTTCGATGCCCCGGTTGCCGAAATTCAGTTGCCTTTGAATTTCGGGTGATCCCTCTTGAGCATGTATGCTTCTGCTACTTGTTCTACATCAGACTTTCTTCCGCAAACGGCGAAACGCTTTGACTCGGTGAGTTTCGCGGCATTCCGACTTCGATGCCCCGGTTGCCGAAATTCAGTTGCCTTTGAATTTCGGGTGATCCCTCTTGAGCATGTATGCTTCTGCTACTTGTTCTACATCAGACTTTCTTCCGCAAACGGCGAAACGCTTTGACTCGGTGAGTTTCGCGGCATTCCGACTTCGATGCCCCGGTTGCCGAAATTCAGTTGCCTTTGAATTTCGGGTGATCCCTCTTGAGCATGTATGCTTCTGCTACTTGTTCTACATCAGACTTTCTTCCGCAAACGGCGAAACGCTTTGACTCGGTGAGTTTCGCGGCATTCCGACTTCGATGCCCCGGTTGCCGAAATTCAGTTGCCTT
The DNA here is from genome assembly GCA_029228515.1 of Populus alba x Populus x berolinensis. NCBI lineage: Eukaryota > Viridiplantae > Streptophyta > Magnoliopsida > Malpighiales > Salicaceae > Populus > Populus alba x Populus x berolinensis. The sequence continues at coordinate 18,134,975 of CM055352.1, read as the reverse complement.
TGAATTTCGGGTGATCCCTCTTGAGCATGTATGCTTCTGCTACTTGTTCTACATCAGACTTTCTTCCGCAAACGGCGAAACGCTTTGACTCGGTGAGTTTCGCGGCATTCCGACTTCGATGCCCCGGTTGCCGAAATTCAGTTGCCTTTGAATTTCGGGTGATCCCTCTTGAGCATGTATGCTTCTGCTACTTGTTCTACATCAGACTTTCTTCCGCAAACGGCGAAACGCTTTGACTCGGTGAGTTTCGCGGCATTCCGACTTCGATGCCCCGGTTGCCGAAATTCAGTTGCCTTTGAATTTCGGGTGATCCCTCTTGAGCATGTATGCTTCTGCTACTTGTTCTACATCAGACTTTCTTCCGCAAACGGCGAAACGCTTTGACTCGGTGAGTTTCGCGGCATTCCGACTTCGATGCCCCGGTTGCCGAAATTCAGTTGCCTTTGAATTTCGGGTGATCCCTCTTGAGCATGTATGCTTCTGCTACTTGTTCTACATCAGACTTTCTTCCGCAAACGGCGAAACGCTTTGACTCGGTGAGTTTCGCGGCATTCCGACTTCGATGCCCGGTTGCCGAAATTCAGTTGCCTTTGAATTTCGGGTGATCCCTCTTGAGCATGTATGCTTCTGCTACTTGTTCTACATCAGACTTTCTTCCGCAAACGGCGAAACGCTTTGACTCGGTGAGTTTCGCGGCATTCCGACTTCGATGCCCCGGTTGCCGAAATTCAGTTGCCTTTGAATTTCGGGTGATCCCTCTTGAGCATGTATGCTTCTGCTACTTGTTCTACATCAGACTTTCTTCCGCAAACGGCGAAACGCTTTGACTCGGTGAGTTTCGCGGCATTCCGACTTCGATGCCCCGGTTGCCGAAATTCAGTTGCCTTTGAATTTCGGGTGATCCCTCTTGAGCATGTATGCTTCTGCTACTTGTTCTACATCAGACTTTCTTCCGCAAACGGCGAAACGCTTTGACTCGGTGAGTTTCGCGGCATTCCGACTTCGATGCCCCGGTTGCCGAAATTCAGTTGCCTTTGAATTTCGGGTGATCCCTCTTGAGCATGTATGCTTCTGCTACTTGTTCTACATCAGACTTTCTTCCGCAAACGGCGAAACGCTTTGACTCGGTGAGTTTCGCGGCATTCCGACTTCGATGCCCGGTTGCCGAAATTCAGTTGCCTTTGAATTTCGGGTGATCCCTCTTGAGCATGTATGCTTCTGCTACTTGTTCTACATCAGACTTTCTTCCGCAAACGGCGAAACGCTTTGACTCGGTGAGTTTCGCGGCATTCCGACTTCGATGCCCCGGTTGCCGAAATTCAGTTGCCTTTGAATTTCGGGTGATCCCTCTTGAGCATGTATGCTTCTGCTACTTGTTCTACATCGGACTTTCTTCCGCAAACGGCGAAACGCTTTGACTCGGTGAGTTTCGCGGCATCCGACTTCGATGCCCGGTTGCCGAAATTCAGTTGCCTTTGAATTTCGGGTGATCCCTCTTGAGCATGTATGCTTCTGCTACTTGTTCTACATCGGACTTTCTTCCGCAAACGGCGAAACGCTTTGACTCGGTGAGTTTCGCGGCATTCTGACTTCGATGCCCGGTTGCCGAAATTCAGTTGCCTTTGAATTTCGGGTGATCCCTCTTGAGCATGTATGCTTCTGCTACTTGTTCTACATCGGACTTTCTTCCGCAAACGGCAAAACGCTTTGACTCGGGAGTTTCGCGGCATTCCGACTTCGATGCCCTGGTTGGCGAAATTCAGTTGCCTTTGAATTTCAGGTGATCCCTCTTGAGCATGTATGCTTCTTGATTAGTACTTAAAAGTGCTTCTCATTAAGGTTTTATATCATCGTATTGCACTAAAGTATCATTAATTCCTAACTACAACATGTTTTATAATAACAAGTTCTGATAATATTATATATCTTTAATTTATGGTAAATGTTTATTTTGAATGCAGGTATATCTCACAATTCAAAGGATTTATTGATGTGATTAACTATTGAAAGTGAAGAGACAAAAAGAGGACTAGGCTAAGAGAAGAGATGCTGGTTCAATTCCAAACTCGAACACCATTCGGTTATTGGATCATAACTGGAGTTGTAGAACTCGGATTTAGGTTACTTTATATGAATCGAAAAGCTAAGACATAGACCTACAACTTTCATGAAGAGTCCAAGACTCAAATCTGCCGTTTTCAAGTTCAAATCTTAGGTACAACGGAGAAGTCGGAACCTGTCCTGCAGCTCGGACACTGTTCGGTTTTCAGCTCATATCTTGAGTTCTAGAAGTCCAAATGATCTCTGGTTTTTTTTGTTGGAAAGATAAGACAATTGCCACATCTTTAATGGAACAAAGGGCTCTAATTATGATGTTAGCAATGACGTTTTGACCAGCCAACAATATCAATAACAGCAATAATGTCAAGAACCAGCAGCCAAATTGTCAAAAACCAGCCACCAAATCAATGGTGGCCACCAACTAAAAGTTTGTCAACCATCAATAGTTCAATTTTTAGCCTATAAAAGGAGGCATTTGCCATGTATTTATATATTATTTTTCAGATCAAAATCATCTCTTGCTTTCTCTCTTTGTAATGTTCAACTTTTCTTTCTGCTATATTAATATCTTGTTTATGTTTTTTTCATTTCCTTTCCTATACTTAGTTAACTTATATCATGTTTATGTTCTTATATTGTTTATTTATGTTTTTCTTCTTCATTATGTTTAGCTAAGTTAATTATGTCAAGGTGAAAAGGTTTCACTAGTGGTGTTAGATAGATATAATATAAACTTAACATGGACTTTAATGTTTATATCCAAGAAAGATTGTTATTAACATGTTTTATCTTTTTATCTTAATATTCTTAATACCTTGTTAATGTTTAATCTAGATTTGTGTTGTATAACACTTGGTACATCAAATGCTTGATCCTTCATAGTTTTCGGCCGACATCATTATTATGATAGGAACTTGATTTGTTGTTAACACATAACTAGCAACATGAATGCCTGATGATATTTATAGTATGGTGTTACTTAGATAAGATAATTAATATGATCATGTTAACAATTTATAATGAGCTATTAACGATAAATCATCGATTGGAACCTCCTTGTGTGTGGTTTCCAGTTGAGTAATAAAAAGAGTTTATATTATATTTATTTGAAATACCATTAGTGGAATCCTCTAACCTTGACATTTGTTTTTATTATTGTTTAATCCTTACATCAATTACCTCTCAAAGCTCTCTTTATTATTACTACTACTATTATTATTATTTACATTCTTGTTATATTATATGTACGTTAAGTATGCTCTGTGTTGATCAAGGATCCTGACATTGTTGGTCTTGCCTTGTTCATTGCATCAGAAATCTGTTTATATTATATAATATATCTCTTTAATATTTTCATAAACTCAGTATATAGGCTGGAAACCTGTGACCCGATCTTTTAGATCATTCTCAGGTATAACAACGCACGTACTGAGTATTATTATTATTATTATCTTAGTATTATATTATTATTGTTGTTATTGTTGTTGTTGTTTGTGTTGTTATTTATAATTTATACAATTAACCTCCCTGTGGTTCGACCCCGGTCTTGCCGGGTTATTTATTACTTCGACACTCCTGCACTTGGAGAAGACATCAATCTTTTGGTCGTGTCAAGTTTTTGGCGCCGTTGCCGGGGAAGGTAAGTATTGTATAAATTATATATTTCTTTTTTTTCTTTTGTTTTTACTTTTATTTGTTTTTCTAATTTTTGTTCTTTTTCTTTTCTTTTCTTTGCACTTGCATGAGAGTTTGGACACGTACATTAAGTGGTAGACTTTCTAGGGAAATCCTCATTTTCTTTAGAAAACATGGCCGAAGAAGAAACCAGTCAATTCATAATGAGAATAATGAGAATAATGAGAATAATGAGAATAATCGTGCGAGAACACTTAAAGATCACATGAATCCAATAAGAACAAGTGCACCATCATGTATTGTTTTTCCTCCTGATGCGTCTCATTTTAATTTTAAGCCAGGTATTATTCAACTTTTACCCACTTTTCATGGCTTAGAATTGGAAAATCCATACTTGCATTTAAGAGAATTTGAAGAAGTTTGTAACACCTATAATGACTTAAATTGTAGCATGAACACCATCAGATTAAAGCTTTTTCCTTTTTCATTAAAAGATAAAGCTAAAACATGGCTACAAAATATTAGGTCAGGATCCATTCGTGCTTGGGATGAAATGCAACAACAGTTTTAAAGAAGTTTTTCCCTTCTCATAGAACAAACTCTTTCAAAAACAAATCACCACTTTCACTCAAAAACCAGGAGAAACATTTTACAAGTGTTGGGATAGATATAAAGACTTGCTTAACACTTGTCCTCATCATGGTTTTGAAAGATGGAGATTGGTTTCACAATTTTATGAAGGGTTAACACCTAAGATAGGCAAATGGTGAATTGATGTGCAATGGAACTTTTGAAGATAAAGACCCTGATGAAGCAATGGAGTACCTAGACTTGTTAGCTGAAAATGCTCAAAATTGGGACACCACAGGCACGTGTGAGGCACCAGTAAAACTCAACTCATACATCTAATGGAGGCATGTACAACCTTAGGGAAGATCATGACCTCCAAGCCAAATTTACATCTTTAGCTAAAAGTTGAGGCACTAGAATTAAAAAAGAGTGGTCAGTTAAAATCTGTTCAAGAAATTGTGTGTCAAATTTGTGAAACTAATGAACACTCAACCAATGATTGTCCAACTTTGCCTTCTTTTAAGGAATGTCTCCATGAACAAGCCAATGCTTTAAATAGTTTTCAAAGGCCAAGTAATAACCCATACTCACAAACATACAACCCTGGTTGGAGAAATCACCCAAATTTCAGTTGGAAGAATGGTACAATAATGCACAAACTTCACAGCCACCATTTCAAGCACACCATAATTTTCAAAATTCTCATGGATATGCACCTCCTTATGTTCCCCCTCCTAGAAGAAATCTTGAGGAAACACTGCATACATTCATTGAAAAGCAAGAGACAATCAACACTCAAAATGCTCAAACCATGGCAGATCTAAAAGATACTCTTGCAAAGTTCACATCTGCTCTTAGTTTTCAGGAGAAAGGTAAGTTTCCATCTCAACCACAACAAAATCCCAAAGGGCAATACAATTCAAGTGCAAGTGGTTCCGGAAACCAACATATGGATCAAGTCAAATCAGTCACTACTCTTCGTAGTGGTAAGGTTATTGAAAAAACCACTCTTGAACCTTGTGAGAAAGATGAAGAGTCTATCTCTGAGGGTAAGGAAGGGGTTGAACCTGAACATTGCAAAGAAAAGGCTGATTCACCGCCAGCACTTCCATTTCCTCATGCCATGACCAACAAAGGAAAGTCAATCAAATTTGATATCTTTGAGACTTTCAAACAGGTAAAGATCAATATACCTTTGTTAGATGCTATTAAACAGGTACCGTTTATGCTAAATTTTTGAAAGATCTGTGCACTGTGAAAGAAAACTGAATGTGAAAAAGAAAGCCTTTTTAGCCGAACAAGTAAGTGCCATTCTTCAAAATGATAATGCTTTGAAATATAAAGACCCTGGTTGTCCTACAATTTCTTGCTTTATTGGAGAACATAAAATTGACAGAGCTTTACTTGATCTTGGAGCTAGTGTGAATTTACTTCCATATTCGGTTTTTCAAAGTCTCAATCTAGGTGAGTTGAAACCTACTGCTGTAACTCTTTTACTTGCTGATAGATCTGTAAAAGTGCCTAGAGGAATAGTTGAAGATGTGTTAGTACAAGTTGATAAATTCATCTTTCCTGTGGATTTTATTGTGTTGGATACACAACCTGTTGAAGCATGCAATCCAATTCCTGTTATTTTAGGACGTCCATTTCTTGCAACTCTAATGCATTAATTAATTGTAGGAATGGAGTGATGAAGTTATCTTTTGGAAACATGACATTGGAGATGAATGTTTTTAACATTTACAAGCAACCTGGAGATGATAATGATTTACAGGAAGTAGATTTTATTGAAAAATTAATCTATGATCAATTTGAAAATTCTTCCAGTGAAACTGAGTTTAATGAATCTGAAGATTTGCAAATGGTTTATTTTCAGGAAAAGTCAAAGGCAAATAGTTGGAGACCGAAATTGAGGAATTGCCACCACGATCAATTGAGTCCATACCTTCAAGTGTTCAACCACCAAAACCCGATTTGAAGCCATTACCATTTAATCTCAAATACTCATTTTTGGGAGAAAATGAAACTTTTCCGGTAATAATTTCTTCCAAACTTAATGTTCATCAAGAAGGTAGGTAAGTTATTACAAACTCTGAAAATGCACAAAAATGCATTAGGATGGACATAGCTGACATAAAAGGAATTAGCCCTTTGATTTGCACACAAGATTTATTTGGAGGAAAATGCTAAACCATCTAGAGAAATGCAACGAAGGCTTAATCCTAATATGAAAGAAGTAGTGAAAAATGAAGTCATTAAGCTTCTAGATAATGGAATCATTTATCCTATTTCTGACAGCAAATGGGTAAGTCCTACCCAAGTTGTACCCAAAAAGTCTGGAGTCACTGTGATAACAAATGAGAAGAATGAGTTAATTCCAACTAGGACTATTACTGGTTGGCGCATGTGCATTGACTATAGGAAACTTAATTCAATGACTAGAAAAGATCATTTTCCTTTACCTTTCATGGATCAAATCCTAGAAAGAGTTGCAGGTCATGAATTTTATTGTTTCCTAGATGGCTATTCAGGTTACAATCAAATTGAAATTGCATTTGAAGATCAAGAGAAAACTACTTTCACATGTCCATTTGGTACGTTTGCATATCGAAGGATGCCTTTTGGATTATGTAATGCACCAGCCACGTTTCAAAGATGCATGCTTAGCATATTCAGTGATATGGTTGAACGTTTTCTTGAAATTTTTATGGATGATTTTTCTGTTTTTGGTGATTCATTTGATGATTGTTTAAATAACTTGGAAAAGGTTTTGAACAGGTGTGAAGAGAAGAATCTTGTGCTGAATTGGGAAAAATGTCATTTTATGGTAACAAATGGTATTGTTCTTGGTCACATTGTTTCATCAATAGGAATTGAGGTTGACAAATCTAAAATCGAGTTAATTGCCAACTTACCAGCACCAAAATCTATTAAAATGTTAGATCATTCTTAGGACATGCTGGTTTTTATAGAAGGTTCATCAAAGATTTTAGTGTAATATCTAAGCCATTATGTAACCTTCTAACAAAGGATAATGTTTTTGAATGGACTGAACATTGTGAAGAAGCCTTTGTTAAACTTAAAAGCTTGCTTACTTCTGCTCCTGTTATTCAACCTCCTGATTGTCATTACCTTTTGAAATAATGTGTGATGCTAGTGATTATGCCGTGGGTGCTGTTTTAGGACAAAGAAAAGACAAGAAACCTTATGTGATTTACTATGCAAGTAAAACTTTAAATAGTGCTCAAATGAATTACACTACCACTGAAAAGAATTACTTGCAGTAGTATTTGCATGTGAAAAATTCAGATCTTATCTTGTTGGCTCACTGTTATTGTTTTTAGTGATCATGCAGCATTGAAATATCTTCTTTCTAAGAAGGATTCTAAGCTAGATTTGGGTGCGGTGGATTTTGTTACTTCAAGAATTCGATATCACAATCAAGGATAGAAAGGCACCGAAAATGTTGTCGCGGATCATTTGTCAAGATTGACAAGATTCAAGATCTGACATCACACCAATTAATGACTACTTTCCTGATGAATCTTTATTTTCTATCTCTACAATGCCTTGGTTTGCTAATATTGTTAATTTTCTTGTTTCAGGACAATTGCCAGCTCATTGGAGTACTCAAGACAAAAGAAAGTTCTTGAACGAAGTGAAGAACTTTTATTGGGATGACCCTTACTTATTCAAATATTGTCCTGATCAAATATTTCGAGATGCATTCCCGACAATGAGGTAAGTAGTGTTATTAAATTTTGTCATTCTGAGGCCTGTGGGGGTCATTTCTCATCAAGAAAGACAACTGCAAAAATCTTACAATGTGGATTTTATTGGCCCACCATGTTTAAAGATAGCATGCATTCATGCATTCTGAAAATTGTGAAAACTGTCAAAAGTTAGGATCTATTTCAAAACGTCACATGATGCCTTTAAATACTATTCTTGTCATTGAAATCTTTGACTGTTGGGGTATAGATTTTATGGGTCCATTTCCTCCATCATTTGGTTTTGTTTACATATTAGTCGCAGTAGACTATGTTTCAAAATGGATAGAGGCAATTCCAAGTCGTAATAATGATCATAAAACAGTGATCAAGTTTTTGAAAGAGCCAATATTTTGAGTCGATTTGGAATCCCTCGGGCCATGATAAGTGATGGTGGAACACATTTCTGTAACAAGTCATTTGAGTCTTTAATGAAGAAATATGGAATTACACACAAAGTTGCCACCCCTTATCACCCAGACAATGGACAAGTAGAACTTGCTAATAGGGAGATCAAACAAATCTTGGAGAAAACCGTGAACCCTAATAGGAAAGACTGGTCTTTAAGACTTAATGATGCACTTTGGGCTTATCGAACTGCTTATAAAACATCATTAGGTATGTCACCTTATAGACTAGTTTATGGAAAACTTGTCACTTGCCTGTGGAAATTGAACATAAAGCTTATTGGGCTATTAAAGCTTTCAATTCAAACCTTGATGATGCTAGTCAGCTGCGAAAATTACAAATAAATGAGCTTGAGGAAATAAGAAATGATGCATATGACAATTCAAAATTCATAAAGCAAGAATCAAAGACTTTCATGACAAGAAAATACTGAGAAAAACATTTAATGTTGGTCAAAAAGTGTTGCTTTATAATTCTCGACTCCATTTATTTCCTGGAAAACTAAGATCAAGATGGAGCGGTCCTTTCATTGTGAAACATGGTGTATCCATATGGGGCTGTGATATTGAGAATCCAAAGAATGGCAATGTTTTCAAGGTAAATGGGCATCGTTTAAAAGTTTATTTTGACAATTTTTCAGTTGAAAATGACTATATTGAATTGAGTGATCCTGTATATAAAGATTGATTTTTTTTCCTCACATTGTTTGTGTTTTGGTTATAACTTTTGTTTTGCTAGTCTCTCTTTCACCCCGGTCAAATGGCGGATAACGGTACTCCGTGATTTAAGTCGGTTTTTCGTTTCTTTCAGTTTCCTAAATTACTGATATTGTATATATTTGTACAATTCTTGCTCTTTCTCCTTCTTTGAATCCCTTCCCCAATTCTCATTTGAAAATGGACGCCACTCTTGAAAAGTTGAAAAGGTATTTTCGCTCTGCCTCTAAATGCAATTACAAAAATTTACCGTCGCTAGGTGTGCAGATTGAGGTTGTTATGAATCATGGAATTCCTGAAGATATCTCGCTGGCTAATTGAAGCAAAGGTACGATTATCAGGTTAGTAAGTCCTCTAATTCTTTCATTTCACACATGCCTGGAACAGGTACAAGCACTTTTGCAAAGAAACGTCGTGCAAAACGACTGAAAGTCTGTCACAGATGTGCCAGATGGATTGTAATGTTGACATGTCGTTCTTTAGGAATGGTATCTGTAAACCGTGAAGATAAGATACAATTCATTAAGGATGGACTGAGTAAGGGGTCTTTAGATAATCTTTTGTTGACCTTGAGACGCATCCTAGTGGAGATGTGCATGTGTAATTCATGATTTATGGCCACAATTCCATAAAGAACATGATCGACTTAGTCTTGGGAATCTGACTAA
>CM055352.1:18096331-18125047 GCA_029228515.1 Populus alba x Populus x berolinensis | reverse complement strand
AAAAAAAAAAAAGAATCACAAATTCAAAGGCAACTGAATTTCGGCAACCGGGGCATCGAAGTCGGAATGCCGCGAAACTCACCGAGTCAAAGCGTTTCGCCGTTTGCGGAAGAAGTCTGATGTAGAACAAGTAGCAGAAGCATACATGCTCAAGAGGGATCACCCGAAATTCAAAGGCAACTGAATTTCGGCAACCGGGCATCGAAGTCGGAATGCCGCGAAACTCACCGAGTCAAAGCGTTTCGCCGTTTGCGGAAGAAGTCTGATGTAGAACAAGTAGCAGAAGCATACATGCTCAAGAGGGATCACCCGAAATTCAAAGGCAACTGAATTTCGGCAACCGGGGCATCGAAGTCGGAATGCCGCGAAACTCACCGAGTCAAAGCGTTTCGCCGTTTGCGGAAGAAGTGATGTAGAACAAGTAGCAGAAGCATACATGCTCAAGAGGGATCACCCGAAATTCAAAGGCAACTGAATTTCGGCAACGGGCATCGAAGTCGGAATGCCGCGAAACTCACCGAGTCAAAGCGTTTCGCCGTTTGCGGAAGAAGTCTGATGTAGAACAAGTAGCAGAAGCATACATGCTCAAGAGGATCACCCGAAATTCAAAGGCAACTGAATTTCGGCAACCGGGCATCGAAGTCGGAATGCCGCGAAACTCACCGAGTCAAAGCGTTTCGCCGTTTGCGGAAGAAGTGTGATGTAGAACAAGTAGCAGAAGCATACATGCTCAAGAGGGATCACCCGAAATTCAAAGGCAACTGAATTTCGGCAACCGGGGCATCGAAGTCGGAATGCCGCGAAACTCACCGAGTCAAAGCGTTTCGCCGTTTGCGGAAGAAGTCTGATGTAGAACAAGTAGCAGAAGCATACATGCTCAAGAGGGATCACCCGAAATTCAAAGGCAACTGAATTTCGGCAACCGGGCATCGAAGTCGGAATGCCGCGAAACTCACCGAGTCAAAGCGTTTCGCCTTTGCGGAAGAAGTCTGATGTAGAACAAGTAGCAGAAGCATACATGCTCAAGAGGGATCACCCGAAATTCAAAGGCAACTGAATTTCGGCAACCGGGGCATCGAAGTCGGAATGCCGCGAAACTCACCGAGTCAAAGCGTTTCGCCGTTTGCGGAAGAAGTCTGATGTAGAACAAGTAGCAGAAGCATACATGCTCAAGAGGATCACCCGAAATTCAAAGGCAACTGAATTTCGGCAACCGGGGCATCGAAGTCGGAATGCCGCGAAACTCACCGAGTCAAAGCGTTTCGCCGTTTGCGGAAGAAGTCTGATGTAGAACAAGTAGCAGAAGCATACATGCTCAAGAGGGATCACCCGAAATTCAAAGGCAACTGAATTTCGGCAACCGGGGCATCGAAGTCGGAATGCCGCGAAACTCACCGAGTCAAAGCGTTTCGCCGTTTGCGGAAGAAGTCTGATGTAGAACAAGTAGCAGAAGCATACATGCTCAAGAGGGATCACCCGAAATTCAAAGGCAACTGAATTTCGGCAACCGGGCATCGAAGTCGGAATGCCGCGAAACTCACCGAGTCAAAGCGTTTCGCCGTTTGCGGAGAAGTCTGATGTAGAACAAGTAGCAGAAGCATACATGCTCAAGAGGGATCACCCGAAATTCAAAGGCAACTGAATTTCGGCAACCGGGCATCGAAGTCGGAATGCCGCGAAACTCACCGAGTCAAAGCGTTTCGCCGTTTGCGGAAGAAGCTGATGTAGAACAAGTAGCAGAAGCATACATGCTCAAGAGGGATCACCCGAAATTCAAAGGCAACTGAATTTCGGCAACCGGGCATCGAAGTCGGAATGCCGCGAAACTCACCGAGTCAAAGCGTTTCGCCGTTTGCGGAAGAAGTGATGTAGAACAAGTAGCAGAAGCATACATGCTCAAGAGGGATCACCCGAAATTCAAAGGCAACTGAATTTCGGCAACCGGGCATCGAAGTCGGAATGCCGCGAAACTCACCGAGTCAAAGCGTTTCGCCGTTTGCGGAAGAAGTCTGATGTAGAACAAGTAGCAGAAGCATACATGCTCAAGAGGGATCACCCGAAATTCAAAGGCAACTGAATTTCGGCAACCGGGGCATCGAAGTCGGAATGCCGCGAAACTCACCGAGTCAAAGCGTTTCGCCGTTTGCGGAAGAAAGTCTGATGTAGAACAAGTAGAAGCATACATGCTCAAGAGGGATCACCCGAAATTCAAAGGCAACTGAATTTCGGCAACCGGGCATCGAAGTCGGAATGCCGCGAAACTCACCGAGTCAAAGCGTTTCGCCTTTGCGGAAGAAGTCTGATGTAGAACAAGTAGCAGAAGCATACATGCTCAAGAGGGATCACCCGAAATTCAAAGGCAACTGAATTTCGGCAAACGGGGCATCGAAGTCGGAATGCCGCGAAACTCACCGAGTCAAAGCGTTTCGCCGTTTGCGGAAGAAGTCTGATGTAGAACAAGTAGCAGAAGCATACATGCTCAAGAGGGATCACCCGAAATTCAAAGGCAACTGAATTTCGGCAACCGGGGCATCGAAGTCGGAATGCCGCGAAACTCACCGAGTCAAAGCGTTTCGCCGTTTGCGGAAGAAGTCTGATGTAGAACAAGTAGCAGAAGCATACATGCTCAAGAGGGATCACCCGAAATTCAAAGGCAACTGAATTTCGGCAACCGGGGCATCGAAGTCGGAATGCCGCGAAACTCACCGAGTCAAAGCGTTTCGCCGTTTGCGGAAGAAGTCTGATGTAGAACAAGTAGCAGAAGCATACATGCTCAAGAGGGATCACCCGAAATTCAAAGGCAACTGAATTTCGGCAACCGGGCATCGAAGTCGGAATGCCGCGAAACTCACCGAGTCAAAGCGTTTCGCCGTTTGCGGAAGAAGTCTGATGTAGAACAAGTAGCAGAAGCATACATGCTCAAGAGGGATCACCCGAAATTCAAAGGCAACTGAATTTCGGCAACCGGGGCATCGAAGTCGGAATGCCGCGAAACTCACCGAGTCAAAGCGTTTCGCCGTTTGCGGAAGAAGTCTGATGTAGAACAAGTAGCAGAAGCATACATGCTCAAGAGGGATCACCCGAAATTCAAAGGCAACTGAATTTCGGCAACCGGGGCATCGAAGTCGGAATGCCGCGAAACTCACCGAGTCAAAGCGTTTCGCCGTTTGCGGAAGAAGTCTGATGAGAACAAGTAGCAGAAGCCAGCTCAAGAGGGATCACCAAAATCAAAAAAAAAAGCCCAACCGGGGCCCAAGTCGGAATGCCGCGAACCCAAAGCGTTTCCCCCCCGGCAGAAGCAACATGCTCAAGAGGGATCACCCGAAATTCAAAGGCAACTGAATTTCGGCAACCGGGCATCGAAGTCGGAATGCCGCGAAACTCACCGAGTCAAAGCGTTTCGCCGTTTGCGGAAGAAGTCTGATGTAGAACAAGTAGCAGAAGCATACATGCTCAAGAGGGATCACCCGAAATTCAAAGGCAACTGAATTTCGGCAAACGGGGCATCGAAGTCGGAATGCCGCGAAACTCACCGAGTCAAAGCCGTTTGCGGAAGAAGTCTGATGTAGAACAAGTAGCAGAAGCATACATGCTCAAGAGGGATCACCCGAAATTCAAAGGCAACTGAATTTCGGCAACCGGGGCATCGAAGTCGGAATGCCGCGAAACTCACCGAGTCAAAGCGTTTCGCCGTTTGCGGAAGAAGTCTGATGTGTAGAACAAGTAGCAGAAGCATACATGCTCAAGAGGGATCACCCGAAATTCAAAGGCAACTGAATTTCGGCAACCGGGGCATCGAAGTCGGAATGCCGCGAAACTCACCGAGTCAAAGCGTTTCGCCGTTTGCGGAAGAAGTCTGATGTAGAACAAGTAGCAGAAGCATACATGCTCAAGAGGGATCACCCGAAATTCAAAGGCAACTGAATTTCGGCAAACGGGGCATCGAAGTCGGAATGCCGCGAAACTCACCGAGTCAAAGCGTTTCGCCGTTTGCGGGAAAGTCTGATGTAGAACAAGTAGCAGAAGCATACATGCTCAAGAGGGATCACCCGAAATTCAAAGGCAACTGAATTTCGGCAACCGGGGCATCGAAGTCGGAATGCCGCGAAACTCACCGAGTCAAAGCGTTTCGCCGTTTGCGGAAGAAGTCTGATGTAGAACAAGTAGCAGAAGCATACATGCTCAAGAGGGATCACCCGAAATTCAAAGGCAACTGAATTTCGGCAACCGGGCATCGAAGTCGGAATGCCGCGAAACTCACCGAGTCAAAGCGTTTCGCCGTTTGCGGAAGAAGTCTGATGTAGAACAAGTAGCAGAAGCATACATGCTCAAGAGGGATCACCCGAAATTCAAAGGCAACTGAATTTCGGCAACGGGGCATCGAAGTCGGAATGCCGCGAAACTCACCGAGTCAAAGCGTTTCGCCGTTTGCGGAAGAAGTCTGATGTAGAACAAGTAGCAGAAGCATACATGCTCAAGAGGGATCACCCGAAATTCAAAGGCAACTGAATTTCGGCAACCGGGGCATCGAAGTCGGAATGCCGCGAAACTCACCGAGTCAAAGCGTTTCGCCGTTTGCGGAAAGAAGTCTGATGTAGAACAAGTAGCAGAAGCATACATGCTCAAGAGGGATCACCCGAAATTCAAAGGCAACTGAATTTCGGCAAACGGGGCATCGAAGTCGGAATGCCGCGAAACTCACCGAGTCAAAGCGTTTCGCCGTTTGCGGAAGAAGTCTGATGTAGAACAAGTAGCAGAAGCATACATGCTCAAGAGGGATCACCCGAAATTCAAAGGCAACTGAATTTCGGCAACGGGGCATCGAAGTCGGAATGCCGCGAAACTCACCGAGTCAAAGCGTTTCGCCGTTTGCGGAAGAAGTCTGATGTAGAACAAGTAGCAGAAGCATACATGCTCAAGAGGGGATCACCCGAAATTCAAAGGCAACTGAATTTCGGCAACCGGGCATCGAAGTCGGAATGCCGCGAAACTCACCGAGTCAAAGCGTTTCGCCGTTTGCGGAAGAAGTCTGATGTAGAACAAGTAGCAGAAGCATACATGCTCAAGAGGGATCACCCGAAATTCAAAGGCAACTGAATTTCGGCAAACGGGGCATCGAAGTCGGAATGCCGCGAAACTCACCGAGTCAAAGCGTTTCGCCGTTTGCGGAAGAAGTCTGATGTAGAACAAGTAGCAGAAGCATACATGCTCAAGAGGGATCACCCGAAATTCAAAGGCAACTGAATTTCGGCAAACGGGGCATCGAAGTCGGAATGCCGCGAAACTCACCGAGTCAAAGCGTTTCGCCGTTTGCGGAAGAAGTCTGATGTAGAACAAGTAGCAGAAGCATACATGCTCAAGAGGGATCACCCGAAATTCAAAGGCAACTGAATTTCGGCAACCGGGGCATCGAAGTCGGAATGCCGCGAAACTCACCGAGTCAAAGCGTTTCGCCGTTTGCGGAAGAAGTCTGATGTAGAACAAGTAGCAGAAGCATACATGCTCAAGAGGGATCACCCGAAATTCAAAGGCAACTGAATTTCGGCAACCGGGCATCGAAGTCGGAATGCCGCGAAACTCACCGAGTCAAAGCGTTTCGCCGTTTGCGGAAGAAAGTCTGATGTAGAACAAGTAGCAGAAGCATACATGCTCAAGAGGGATCACCCGAAATTCAAAGGCAACTGAATTTCGGCAACCGGGGCATCGAAGTCGGAATGCCGCGAAACTCACCGAGTCAAAGCGTTTCGCCGTTTGCGGAAGAAGTCTGATGTAGAACAAGTAGCAGAAGCATACATGCTCAAGAGGGATCACCCGAAATTCAAAGGCAACTGAATTTCGGCAACCGGGGCATCGAAGTCGGAATGCCGCGAAACTCACCGAGTCAAAGCGTTTCGCCGTTTGCGGAAGAAGTCTGATGTAGAACAAGTAGCAGAAGCATACATGCTCAAGAGGGATCACCCGAAATTCAAAGGCAACTGAATTTCGGCAACCGGGGCATCGAAGTCGGAATGCCGCGAAACTCACCGAGTCAAAGCGTTTCGCCGTTTGCGGAAGAAGTTGATGTAGAACAAGTAGCAGAAGCATACATGCTCAAGAGGGATCACCCGAAATTCAAAGGCAACTGAATTTCGGCAACCGGGCATCGAAGTCGGAATGCCGCGAAACTCACCGAGTCAAAGCGTTTCGCCGTTTGCGGAAGAAGTCTGATGTAGAACAAGTAGCAGAAGCATACATGCTCAAGAGGGATCACCCGAAATTCAAAGGCAACTGAATTTCGGCAACCGGGGCATCGAAGTCGGAATGCCGCGAAACTCACCGAGTCAAAGCGTTTCGCCGTTTGCGGAAGAAAGTCTGATGTAGAACAAGTAGCAGAAGCATACATGCTCAAGAGGGATCACCCGAAATTCAAAGGCAACTGAATTTCGGCAACCGGGGCATCGAAGTCGGAATGCCGCGAAACTCACCGAGTCAAAGCGTTTCGCCGTTTGCGGAAGAAGTCTGATGTAGAACAAGTAGCAGAAGCATACATGCTCAAGAGGGATCACCCGAAATTCAAAGGCAACTGAATTTCGGCAACGGGGCATCGAAGTCGGAATGCCGCGAAACTCACCGAGTCAAAGCGTTTCGCCGTTTGCGGAAGAAGTCTGATGTAGAACAAGTAGCAGAAGCATACATGCTCAAGAGGGATCACCCGAAATTCAAAGGCAACTGAATTTCGGCAACCGGGGCATCGAAGTCGGAATGCCGCGAAACTCACCGAGTCAAAGCGTTTCCCGTTTGCGGAAGAAGTCTGATGTAGAACAAGTAGCAGAAGCATACATGCTCAAGAGGGATCACCCGAAATTCAAAGGCAACTGAATTTCGGCAACCGGGCATCGAAGTCGGAATGCCGCGAAACTCACCGAGTCAAAGCGTTTCGCCGTTTGCGGAAGAAGTCTGATGTAGAACAAGTAGCAGAAGCATACATGCTCAAGAGGGATCACCCGAAATTCAAAGGCAACTGAATTTCGGCAACGGGGCATCGAAGTCGGAATGCCGCGAAACTCACCGAGTCAAAGCGTTTCGCCGTTTGCGGAAGAAGTCTGATGTAGAACAAGTAGCAGAAGCATACATGCTCAAGAGGGATCACCCGAAATTCAAAGGCAACTGAATTTCGGCAACGGGGCATCGAAGTCGGAATGCCGCGAAACTCACCGAGTCAAAGCGTTTCGCCGTTTGCGGAAGAAGTCTGATGTAGAACAAGTAGCAGAAGCATACATGCTCAAGAGGGATCACCCGAAATTCAAAGGCAACTGAATTTCGGCAACCGGGGCATCGAAGTCGGAATGCCGCGAAACTCACCGAGTCAAAGCGTTTCGCCGTTTGCGGAAGAAAGTCTGATGTAGAACAAGTAGCAGAAGCATACATGCTCAAGAGGGATCACCCGAAATTCAAAGGCAACTGAATTTCGGCAACCGGGGCATCGAAGTCGGAATGCCGCGAAACTCACCGAGTCAAAGCGTTTCGCCGTTTGCGGAAGAAGTCTGATGTAGAACAAGTAGCAGAAGCATACATGCTCAAGAGGGATCACCCGAAATTCAAAGGCAACTGAATTTCGGCAACCGGGGCATCGAAGTCGGAATGCCGCGAAACTCACCGAGTCAAAGCGTTTCGCCGTTTGCGGAAGAAGTGATGTAGAACAAGTAGCAGAAGCATACATGCTCAAGAGGGATCACCCGAAATTCAAAGGCAACTGAATTTCGGCAACCGGGGCATCGAAGTCGGAATGCCGCGAAACTCACCGAGTCAAAGCGTTTCGCCGTTTGCGGAAGAAGTCTGATGTAGAACAAGTAGCAGAAGCATACATGCTCAAGAGGGATCACCCGAAATTCAAAGGCAACTGAATTTCGGCAACCGGGGCATCGAAGTCGGAATGCCGCGAAACTCACCGAGTCAAAGCGTTTCGCCGTTTGCGGAAGAAGTCTGATGTAGAACAAGTAGCAGAAGCATACATGCTCAAGAGGGATCACCCGAAATTCAAAGGCAACTGAATTTCGGCAACCGGGGCATCGAAGTCGGAATGCCGCGAAACTCACCGAGTCAAAGCGTTTCGCCGTTTGCGGAAGAAGTCTGATGTAGAACAAGTAGCAGAAGCATACATGCTCAAGAGGGATCACCCGAAATTCAAAGGCAACTGAATTTCGGCAACCGGGCATCGAAGTCGGAATGCCGCGAAACTCACCGAGTCAAAGCGTTTCGCCGTTTGCGGAAGAAGTCTGATGTAGAACAAGTAGCAGAAGCATACATGCTCAAGAGGGATCACCCGAAATTCAAAGGCAACTGAATTTCGGCAACCGGGGCATCGAAGTCGGAATGCCGCGAAACTCACCGAGTCAAAGCGTTTCGCCGTTTGCGGAAGAAGTCTGATGTAGAACAAGTAGCAGAAGCATACATGCTCAAGAGGGATCACCCGAAATTCAAAGGCAACTGAATTTCGGCAACCGGGCATCGAAGTCGGAATGCCGCGAAACTCACCGAGTCAAAGCGTTTCGCCGTTTGCGGAAGAAGTCTGATGTAGAACAAGTAGCAGAAGCATACATGCTCAAGAGGGATCACCCGAAATTCAAAGGCAACTGAATTTCGGCAACCGGGCATCGAAGTCGGAATGCCGCGAAACTCACCGAGTCAAAGCGTTTCGCCGTTTGCGGAAGAAGTCTGATGTAGAACAAGTAGCAGAAGCATACATGCTCAAGAGGGATCACCCGAAATTCAAAGGCAACTGAATTTCGGCAACCGGGCATCGAAGTCGGAATGCCGCGAAACTCACCGAGTCAAAGCGTTTCGCCGTTTGCGGAAGAAGTCTGATGTAGAACAAGTAGCAGAAGCATACATGCTCAAGAGGGATCACCCGAAATTCAAAGGCAACTGAATTTCGGCAACCGGGGCATCGAAGTCGGAATGCCGCGAAACTCACCGAGTCAAAGCGTTTCGCCGTTTGCGGAAGAAGTCTGATGTAGAACAAGTAGCAGAAGCATACATGCTCAAGAGGGATCACCCGAAATTCAAAGGCAACTGAATTTCGGCAACCGGGCATCGAAGTCGGAATGCCGCGAAACTCACCGAGTCAAAGCGTTTCGCCGTTTGCGGAAGAAGTCTGATGTAGAACAAGTAGCAGAAGCATACATGCTCAAGAGGGATCACCCGAAATTCAAAGGCAACTGAATTTCGGCAACCGGGGCATCGAAGTCGGAATGCCGCGAAACTCACCGAGTCAAAGCGTTTCGCCGTTTGCGGAAGAAGTCTGATGTAGAACAAGTAGCAGAAGCATACATGCTCAAGAGGGATCACCCGAAATTCAAAGGCAACTGAATTTCGGCAACCGGGGCATCGAAGTCGGAATGCCGCGAAACTCACCGAGTCAAAGCGTTTCGCCGTTTGCGGAAGAAGTCTGATGTAGAACAAGTAGCAGAAGCATACATGCTCAAGAGGGATCACCCGAAATTCAAAGGCAACTGAATTTCGGCAACCGGGGCATCGAAGTCGGAATGCCGCGAAACTCACCGAGTCAAAGCGTTTCGCCGTTTGCGGAAGAAGTCTGATGTAGAACAAGTAGCAGAAGCATACATGCTCAAGAGGGATCACCCGAAATTCAAAGGCAACTGAATTTCGGCAACGGGGCATCGAAGTCGGAATGCCGCGAAACTCACCGAGTCAAAGCGTTTCGCCGTTTGCGGAAGAAGTCTGATGTAGAACAAGTAGCAGAAGCATACATGCTCAAGAGGGATCACCCGAAATTCAAAGGCAACTGAATTTCGGCAACCGGGGCATCGAAGTCGGAATGCCGCGAAACTCACCGAGTCAAAGCGTTTCGCCGTTTGCGGAAGAAGTCTGATGTAGAACAAGTAGCAGAAGCATACATGCTCAAGAGGGATCACCCGAAATTCAAAGGCAACTGAATTTCGGCAACCGGGGCATCGAAGTCGGAATGCCGCGAAACTCACCGAGTCAAAGCGTTTCGCCGTTTGCGGAAGAAGTCTGATGTAGAACAAGTAGCAGAAGCATACATGCTCAAGAGGGATCACCCGAAATTCAAAGGCAACTGAATTTCGGCAACCGGGCATCGAAGTCGGAATGCCGCGAAACTCACCGAGTCAAAGCGTTTCGCCGTTTGCGGAAGAAGTCTGATGTAGAACAAGTAGCAGAAGCATACATGCTCAAGAGGGATCACCCGAAATTCAAAGGCAACTGAATTTCGGCAACCGGGGCATCGAAGTCGGAATGCCGCGAAACTCACCGAGTCAAAGCGTTTCGCCGTTTGCGGAAGAAGTCTGATGTAGAACAAGTAGCAGAAGCATACATGCTCAAGAGGGATCACCCGAAATTCAAAGGCAACTGAATTTCGGCAACGGGGCATCGAAGTCGGAATGCCGCGAAACTCACCGAGTCAAAGCGTTTCGCCGTTTGCGGAAGAAGTCTGATGTAGAACAAGTAGCAGAAGCATACATGCTCAAGAGGGATCACCCGAAATTCAAAGGCAACTGAATTTCGGCAACCGGGGCATCGAAGTCGGAATGCCGCGAAACTCACCGAGTCAAAGCGTTTCGCCGTTTGCGGAAGAAGTCTGATGTAGAACAAGTAGCAGAAGCATACATGCTCAAGAGGGATCACCCGAAATTCAAAGGCAACTGAATTTCGGCAACCGGGCATCGAAGTCGGAATGCCGCGAAACTCACCGAGTCAAAGCGTTTCGCCGTTTGCGGAAGAAGTCTGATGTAGAACAAGTAGCAGAAGCATACATGCTCAAGAGGGATCACCCGAAATTCAAAGGCAACTGAATTTCGGCAACCGGGGCATCGAAGTCGGAATGCCGCGAAACTCACCGAGTCAAAGCGTTTCGCCGTTTGCGGAAGAAGTCTGATGTAGAACAAGTAGCAGAAGCATACATGCTCAAGAGGGATCACCCGAAATTCAAAGGCAACTGAATTTCGGCAACGGGGCATCGAAGTCGGAATGCCGCGAAACTCACCGAGTCAAAGCGTTTCGCCGTTTGCGGAAGAAGTCTGATGTAGAACAAGTAGCAGAAGCATACATGCTCAAGAGGGATCACCCGAAATTCAAAGGCAACTGAATTTCGGCAACCGGGGCATCGAAGTCGGAATGCCGCGAAACTCACCGAGTCAAAGCGTTTCGCCGTTTGCGGAAGAAGTCTGATGTAGAACAAGTAGCAGAAGCATACATGCTCAAGAGGGATCACCCGAAATTCAAAGGCAACTGAATTTCGGCAACCGGGCATCGAAGTCGGAATGCCGCGAAACTCACCGAGTCAAAGCGTTTCGCCGTTTGCGGAAGAAGTCTGATGTAGAACAAGTAGCAGAAGCATACATGCTCAAGAGGGATCACCCGAAATTCAAAGGCAACTGAATTTCGGCAACCGGGGCATCGAAGTCGGAATGCCGCGAAACTCACCGAGTCAAAGCGTTTCGCCGTTTGCGGAAGAAGTCTGATGTAGAACAAGTAGCAGAAGCATACATGCTCAAGAGGGATCACCCGAAATTCAAAGGCAACTGAATTTCGGCAACCGGGGCATCGAAGTCGGAATGCCGCGAAACTCACCGAGTCAAAGCGTTTCGCCGTTTGCGGAAGAAGTCTGATGTAGAACAAGTAGCAGAAGCATACATGCTCAAGAGGGATCACCCGAAATTCAAAGGCAACTGAATTTCGGCAACCGGGGCATCGAAGTCGGAATGCCGCGAAACTCACCGAGTCAAAGCGTTTCGCCGTTTGCGGAAGAAGTCTGATGTAGAACAAGTAGCAGAAGCATACATGCTCAAGAGGGATCACCCGAAATTCAAAGGCAACTGAATTTCGGCAACCGGGGCATCGAAGTCGGAATGCCGCGAAACTCACCGAGTCAAAGCGTTTCGCCGTTTGCGGAAGAAGTCTGATGTAGAACAAGTAGCAGAAGCATACATGCTCAAGAGGGATCACCCGAAATTCAAAGGCAACTGAATTTCGGCAACCGGGGCATCGAAGTCGGAATGCCGCGAAACTCACCGAGTCAAAGCGTTTCGCCGTTTGCGGAAGAAGTCTGATGTAGAACAAGTAGCAGAAGCATACATGCTCAAGAGGGATCACCCGAAATTCAAAGGCAACTGAATTTCGGCAACCGGGGCATCGAAGTCGGAATGCCGCGAAACTCACCGAGTCAAAGCGTTTCGCCGTTTGCGGAAGAAGTCTGATGTAGAACAAGTAGCAGAAGCATACATGCTCAAGAGGGATCACCCGAAATTCAAAGGCAACTGAATTTCGGCAACCGGGGCATCGAAGTCGGAATGCCGCGAAACTCACCGAGTCAAAGCGTTTCGCCGTTTGCGGAAGAAGTCTGATGTAGAACAAGTAGCAGAAGCATACATGCTCAAGAGGGATCACCCGAAATTCAAAGGCAACTGAATTTCGGCAACCGGGGCATCGAAGTCGGAATGCCGCGAAACTCACCGAGTCAAAGCGTTTCGCCGTTTGCGGAAGAAGTCTGATGTAGAACAAGTAGCAGAAGCATACATGCTCAAGAGGGATCACCCGAAATTCAAAGGCAACTGAATTTCGGCAACGGGGCATCGAAGTCGGAATGCCGCGAAACTCACCGAGTCAAAGCGTTTCGCCGTTTGCGGAAGAAGTCTGATGTAGAACAAGTAGCAGAAGCATACATGCTCAAGAGGGATCACCCGAAATTCAAAGGCAACTGAATTTCGGCAACCGGGGCATCGAAGTCGGAATGCCGCGAAACTCACCGAGTCAAAGCGTTTCGCCGTTTGCGGAAGAAGTCTGATGTAGAACAAGTAGCAGAAGCATACATGCTCAAGAGGGATCACCCGAAATTCAAAGGCAACTGAATTTCGGCAACCGGGGCATCGAAGTCGGAATGCCGCGAAACTCACCGAGTCAAAGCGTTTCGCCGTTTGCGGAAGAAGTCTGATGTAGAACAAGTAGCAGAAGCATACATGCTCAAGAGGGATCACCCGAAATTCAAAGGCAACTGAATTTCGGCAACCGGGGCATCGAAGTCGGAATGCCGCGAAACTCACCGAGTCAAAGCGTTTCGCCGTTTGCGGAAGAAGTCTGATGTAGAACAAGTAGCAGAAGCATACATGCTCAAGAGGGATCACCCGAAATTCAAAGGCAACTGAATTTCGGCAACCGGGGCATCGAAGTCGGAATGCCGCGAAACTCACCGAGTCAAAGCGTTTCGCCGTTTGCGGAAGAAGTCTGATGTAGAACAAGTAGCAGAAGCATACATGCTCAAGAGGGATCACCCGAAATTCAAAGGCAACTGAATTTCGGCAACCGGGGCATCGAAGTCGGAATGCCGCGAAACTCACCGAGTCAAAGCGTTTCGCCGTTTGCGGAAGAAGTCTGATGTAGAACAAGTAGCAGAAGCATACATGCTCAAGAGGGATCACCCGAAATTCAAAGGCAACTGAATTTCGGCAACCGGGGCATCGAAGTCGGAATGCCGCGAAACTCACCGAGTCAAAGCGTTTCGCCGTTTGCGGAAGAAGTCTGATGTAGAACAAGTAGCAGAAGCATACATGCTCAAGAGGGATCACCCGAAATTCAAAGGCAACTGAATTTCGGCAACCGGGCATCGAAGTCGGAATGCCGCGAAACTCACCGAGTCAAAGCGTTTCGCGTTTGCGGAAGAAGTCTGATGTAGAACAAGTAGCAGAAGCATACATGCTCAAGAGGGATCACCCGAAATTCAAAGGCAACTGAATTTCGGCAACGGGGCATCGAAGTCGGAATGCCGCGAAACTCACCGAGTCAAAGCGTTTCGCCGTTTGCGGAAGAAGTCTGATGTAGAACAAGTAGCAGAAGCATACATGCTCAAGAGGGATCACCCGAAATTCAAAGGCAACTGAATTTCGGCAACCGGGCATCGAAGTCGGAATGCCGCGAAACTCACCGAGTCAAAGCGTTTCGCCGTTTGCGGAAGAAGTCTGATGTAGAACAAGTAGCAGAAGCATACATGCTCAAGAGGGATCACCCGAAATTCAAAGGCAACTGAATTTCGGCAACCGGGGCATCGAAGTCGGAATGCCGCGAAACTCACCGAGTCAAAGCGTTTCGCCGTTTGCGGAAGAAGTCTGATGTAGAACAAGTAGCAGAAGCATACATGCTCAAGAGGGATCACCCGAAATTCAAAGGCAACTGAATTTCGGCAACCGGGGCATCGAAGTCGGAATGCCGCGAAACTCACCGAGTCAAAGCGTTTCGCCGTTTGCGGAAGAAGTCTGATGTAGAACAAGTAGCAGAAGCATACATGCTCAAGAGGGATCACCCGAAATTCAAAGGCAACTGAATTTCGGCAAACGGGGCATCGAAGTCGGAATGCCGCGAAACTCACCGAGTCAAAGCGTTTCGCCGTTTGCGGAAGAAGTCTGATGTAGAACAAGTAGCAGAAGCATACATGCTCAAGAGGGATCACCCGAAATTCAAAGGCAACTGAATTTCGGCAACCGGGGCATCGAAGTCGGAATGCCGCGAAACTCACCGAGTCAAAGCGTTTCGCCGTTTGCGGAAGGAAGTGTGATGTAGAACAAGTAGCAGAAGCATACATGCTCAAGAGGGATCACCCGAAATTCAAAGGCAACTGAATTTCGGCAACCGGGGATCGAAGTCGGAATGCCGCGAAACTCACCGAGTCAAAGCGTTTGGCCGTTTGCGGAAGAAGTCTGATGTAGAACAAGTAGCAGAAGCATACATGCTCAAGAGGGATCACCCGAAATTCAAAGGCAACTGAATTTCGGCAACGGGGGCATCGAAGTCGGAATGCCGCGAAACTCACCGAGTGAAAGCGTTTCGCCGTTTGTGGAAGAAAGTCTGATGTAGAACAAGTAGCAGAAGCATACATGCTCAAGAGGGATCACCCGAAATTGAAAGGCAACTGAATTTCGGATACAGGGGCTTCGAAGTCGGAATGCCGCGAAACTCACCGAGTCAAAGCGTTTCGCCGTTTGTGGAAGAAAGGCTGATGTAGAACAAGTAGAACAAGCATACATGCTCAAGAGGGATCACCCGAAATTCAAAAGCAACTGAATTTCGGCAACCGGGGCATCGAAGTCGGAATGCCGCTAAACTCAACGAGTCAAAGCGTTTCGCCGTTTGCAGAAGAAAGTCTGATGTAGAACAAGTAGCAGAAGCATACATGCTCAAGAGGGATCACCCGAAATTCAAAGGCAACTGAATTTCGGCAAACGGGGCATCGAAGTCGGAATGCCGCGAAACTCACCGAGTCAAAGCGTTTCGCCGTTTGCGGAAGAAGTCTGATGTAGAACAAGTAGCAGAAGCATACATGCTCAAGAGGGATCACCCGAAATTCAAAGGCAACTGAATTTCGGCAACCGGGGCATCGAAGTCGGAATGCCGCGAAACTCACCGAGTCAAAGCGTTTCGCCGTTTGCGGAAGAAGTCTGATGTAGAACAAGTAGCAGAAGCATACATGCTCAAGAGGGATCACCCGAAATTCAAAGGCAACTGAATTTCGGCAACCGGGGCATCGAAGTCGGAATGCCGCGAAACTCACCGAGTCAAAGCGTTTCGCCGTTTGCGGAAGAAAGTCTGATGTAGAACAAGTAGCAGAAGCATACATGCTCAAGAGGGATCACCCGAAATTCAAAGGCAACTGAATTTCGGCAACCGGGGCATCGAAGTCGGAATGCCGCGAAACTCACCGAGTCAAAGCGTTTCGCCGTTTGCGGAAGAAAGTCTGATGTAGAACAAGTAGCAGAAGCATACATGCTCAAGAGGGATCACCCGAAATTCAAAGGCAACTGAATTTCGGCAACCGGGGCATCGAAGTCGGAATGCCGCGAAACTCACCGAGTCAAAGCGTTTCGCCGTTTGCGGAAGAAAGTCTGATGTAGAACAAGTAGCAGAAGCATACATGCTCAAGAGGGATCACCCGAAATTCAAAGGCAACTGAATTTCGGCAACGGGGCATCGAAGTCGGAATGCCGCGAAACTCACCGAGTCAAAGCGTTTCGCCGTTTGCGGAAGAAAGTCTGATGTAGAACAAGTAGCAGAAGCATACATGCTCAAGAGGGATCACCCGAAATTCAAAGGCAACTGAATTTCGGCAAACGGGGCATCGAAGTCGGAATGCCGCGAAACTCACCGAGTCAAAGCGTTTCGCCGTTTGCGGAAGAAGTCTGATGTAGAACAAGTAGCAGAAGCATACATGCTCAAGAGGGATCACCCGAAATTCAAAGGCAACTGAATTTCGGCAACCGGGGCATCGAAGTCGGAATGCCGCGAAACTCACCGAGTCAAAGCGTTTCGCCGTTTGCGGAAGAAGTCTGATGTAGAACAAGTAGCAGAAGCATACATGCTCAAGAGGGATCACCCGAAATTCAAAGGCAACTGAATTTCGGCAAACCGGCATCGAAGAGTCGGAATGCCGCGAAACTCACCGAGTCAAAGCGTTTCGCCGTTTGCGGAAGAAGTCTGATGTAGAACAAGTAGCAGAAGCATACATGCTCAAGAGGGATCACCCGAAATTCAAAGGCAACTGAATTTCGGCAAACGGGGCATCGAAGTCGGAATGCCGCGAAACTCACCGAGTCAAAGCGTTTCGCCGTTTGCGGAAGAAGTCTGATGTAGAACAAGTAGCAGAAGCATACATGCTCAAGAGGGATCACCCGAAATTCAAAGGCAACTGAATTTCGGCAACGGGGCATCGAAGTCGGAATGCCGCGAAACTCACCGAGTCAAAGCGTTTCGCCGTTTGCGGAAGAAGTCTGATGTAGAACAAGTAGCAGAAGCATACATGCTCAGAGGGATCACCCGAAATTCAAAGGCAACTGAATTTCGGCAAACGGGGCATCGAAGTCGGAATGCCGCGAAACTCACCGAGTCAAAGCGTTTCGCCGTTTGCGGAAGAAGTCTGATGTAGAACAAGTAGCAGAAGCATACATGCTCAAGAGGGATCACCCGAAATTCAAAGGCAACTGAATTTCGGCAACCGGGGCATCGAAGTCGGAATGCCGCGAAACTCACCGAGTCAAAGCGTTTCGCCGTTTGCGGAAGAAGTCTGATGTAGAACAAGTAGCAGAAGCATACATGCTCAAGAGGGATCACCCGAAATTCAAAGGCAACTGAATTTCGGCAACCGGGGATCGAAGTCGGAATGCCGCGAAACTCACCGAGTCAAAGCGTTTCGCCGTTTGCGGAAGAAGTCTGATGTAGAACAAGTAGCAGAAGCATACATGCTCAAGAGGGATCACCCGAAATTCAAAGGCAACTGAATTTCGGCAAACGGGGCATCGAAGTCGGAATGCCGCGAAACTCACCGAGTCAAAGCGTTTCGCCGTTTGCGGAAGAAGAAGTCTGATGTAGAACAAGTAGCAGAAGCATACATGCTCAAGAGGGATCACCCGAAATTCAAAGGCAACTGAATTTCGGCAACCGGGGCATCGAAGTCGGAATGCCGCGAAACTCACCGAGTCAAAGCGTTTCGCCGTTTGCGGAAGAAGTCTGATGTAGAACAAGTAGCAGAAGCATACATGCTCAAGAGGGATCACCCGAAATTCAAAGGCAACTGAATTTCGGCAACGGGGCATCGAAGTCGGAATGCCGCGAAACTCACCGAGTCAAAGCGTTTCGCCGTTTGCGGAAGAAGTCTGATGTAGAACAAGTAGCAGAAGCATACATGCTCAAGAGGGATCACCCGAAATTCAAAGGCAACTGAATTTCGGCAACCGGGGCATCGAAGTCGGAATGCCGCGAAACTCACCGAGTCAAAGCGTTTCGCCGTTTGCGGAAGAAAGTGTGATGTAGAACAAGTAGCAGAAGCATACATGCTCAAGAGGGATCACCCGAAATTCAAAGGCAACTGAATTTCGGCAACCGGGGCATCGAAGTCGGAATGCCGCGAAACTCACCGAGTCAAAGCGTTTCGCCGTTTGCGGAAGAAGTCTGATGTAGAACAAGTAGCAGAAGCATACATGCTCAAGAGGGATCACCCGAAATTCAAAGGCAACTGAATTTCGGCAACCGGGGCATCGAAGTCGGAATGCCGCGAAACTCACCGAGTCAAAGCGTTTCGCCGTTTGCGGAAGAAAGTCTGATGTAGAACAAGTAGCAGAAGCATACATGCTCAAGAGGGATCACCCGAAATTCAAAGGCAACTGAATTTCGGCAACCGGGGCATCGAAGTCGGAATGCCGCGAAACTCACCGAGTCAAAGCGTTTCGCCGTTTGCGGAGAGAAGTCTGATGTAGAACAAGTAGCAGAAGCATACATGCTCAAGAGGGATCACCCGAAATTCAAAGGCAACTGAATTTCGGCAACGGGGCATCGAAGTCGGAATGCCGCGAAACTCACCGAGTCAAAGCGTTTCGCCGTTTGCGGAAGAAAGTCTGATGTAGAACAAGTAGCAGAAGCATACATGCTCAAGAGGGATCACCCGAAATTCAAAGGCAACTGAATTTCGGCAACCGGGGCATCGAAGTCGGAATGCCGCGAAACTCACCGAGTCAAAGCGTTTCGCCGTTTGCGGAAGAAAGTCTGATGTAGAACAAGTAGCAGAAGCATACATGCTCAAGAGGGATCACCCGAAATTCAAAGGCAACTGAATTTCGGCAACCGGGGCATCGAAGTCGGAATGCCGCGAAACTCACCGAGTCAAAGCGTTTCGCCGTTTGCGGAAGAAAGTCTGATGTAGAACAAGTAGCAGAAGCATACATGCTCAAGAGGGATCACCCGAAATTCAAAGGCAACTGAATTTCGGCAACCGGGGCATCGAAGTCGGAATGCCGCGAAACTCACCGAGTCAAAGCGTTTCGCCGTTTGCGGAAGAAGTCTGATGTAGAACAAGTAGCAGAAGCATACATGCTCAAGAGGGATCACCCGAAATTCAAAGGCAACTGAATTTCGGCAACCGGGGCATCGAAGTCGGAATGCCGCGAAACTCACCGAGTCAAAGCGTTTCGCCGTTTGCGGAAGAAGTCTGATGTAGAACAAGTAGCAGAAGCATACATGCTCAAGAGGGATCACCCGAAATTCAAAGGCAACTGAATTTCGGCAACCGGGGCATCGAAGTCGGAATGCCGCGAAACTCACCGAGTCAAAGCGTTTCGCCGTTTGCGGAAGAAGTCTGATGTAGAACAAGTAGCAGAAGCATACATGCTCAAGAGGGATCACCCGAAATTCAAAGGCAACTGAATTTCGGCAAACGGGGCATCGAAGTCGGAATGCCGCGAAACTCACCGAGTCAAAGCGTTTCGCCGTTTGCGGAAGAAGTCTGATGTAGAACAAGTAGCAGAAGCATACATGCTCAAGAGGGATCACCCGAAATTCAAAGGCAACTGAATTTCGGCAACCGGGGCATCGAAGTCGGAATGCCGCGAAACTCACCGAGTCAAAGCGTTTCGCCGTTTGCGGAAGAAGTCTGATGTAGAACAAGTAGCAGAAGCATACATGCTCAAGAGGGATCACCCGAAATTCAAAGGCAACTGAATTTCGGCAACGGGGCATCGAAGTCGGAATGCCGCGAAACTCACCGAGTCAAAGCGTTTCGCCGTTTGCGGAAGAAAGTCTGATGTAGAACAAGTAGCAGAAGCATACATGCTCAAGAGGGATCACCCGAAATTCAAAGGCAACTGAATTTCGGCAACCGGGGCATCGAAGTCGGAATGCCGCGAAACTCACCGAGTCAAAGCGTTTCGCCGTTTGCGGAAGAAGTTGATGTAGAACAAGTAGCAGAAGCATACATGCTCAAGAGGGATCACCCGAAATTCAAAGGCAACTGAATTTCGGCAACCGGGGCATCGAAGTCGGAATGCCGCGAAACTCACCGAGTCAAAGCGTTTCGCCGTTTGCGGAAGAAAGTCTGATGTAGAACAAGTAGCAGAAGCATACATGCTCAAGAGGGATCACCCGAAATTCAAAGGCAACTGAATTTCGGCAACCGGGGCATCGAAGTCGGAATGCCGCGAAACTCACCGAGTCAAAGCGTTTCGCCGTTTGCGGAAGAAGTCTGATGTAGAACAAGTAGCAGAAGCATACATGCTCAAGAGGGATCACCCGAAATTCAAAGGCAACTGAATTTCGGCAACCGGGGCATCGAAGTCGGAATGCCGCGAAACTCACCGAGTCAAAGCGTTTCGCCGTTTGCGGAAGAAAGTCTGATGTAGAACAAGTAGCAGAAGCATACATGCTCAAGAGGGATCACCCGAAATTCAAAGGCAACTGAATTTCGGCAACCGGGCATCGAAGTCGGAATGCCGCGAAACTCACCGAGTCAAAGCGTTTCGCCGTTTGCGGAAGAAGTCTGATGTAGAACAAGTAGCAGAAGCATACATGCTCAAGAGGGATCACCCGAAATTCAAAGGCAACTGAATTTCGGCAACCGGGGCATCGAAGTCGGAATGCCGCGAAACTCACCGAGTCAAAGCGTTTCGCCGTTTGCGGAAGAAGTCTGATGTAGAACAAGTAGCAGAAGCATACATGCTCAAGAGGGATCACCCGAAATTCAAAGGCAACTGAATTTCGGCAACCGGGGCATCGAAGTCGGAATGCCGCGAAACTCACCGAGTCAAAGCGTTTCGCCGTTTGCGGAAGAAGTCTGATGTAGAACAAGTAGCAGAAGCATACATGCTCAAGAGGGATCACCCGAAATTCAAAGGCAACTGAATTTCGGCAACCGGGGCATCGAAGTCGGAATGCCGCGAAACTCACCGAGTCAAAGCGTTTCGCCGTTTGCGGAAGAAGTCTGATGTAGAACAAGTAGCAGAAGCATACATGCTCAAGAGGGATCACCCGAAATTCAAAGGCAACTGAATTTCGGCAACCGGGGCATCGAAGTCGGAATGCCGCGAAACTCACCGAGTCAAAGCGTTTCGCCGTTTGCGGAAGAAGTCTGATGTAGAACAAGTAGCAGAAGCATACATGCTCAAGAGGGATCACCCGAAATTCAAAGGCAACTGAATTTCGGCAACCGGGGCATCGAAGTCGGAATGCCGCGAAACTCACCGAGTCAAAGCGTTTCGCCGTTTGCGGAAGAAGTCTGATGTAGAACAAGTAGCAGAAGCATACATGCTCAAGAGGGATCACCCGAAATTCAAAGGCAACTGAATTTCGGCAACCGGGGCATCGAAGTCGGAATGCCGCGAAACTCACCGAGTCAAAGCGTTTCGCCGTTTGCGGAAGAAGTCTGATGTAGAACAAGTAGCAGAAGCATACATGCTCAAGAGGGATCACCCGAAATTCAAAGGCAACTGAATTTCGGCAACCGGGGCATCGAAGTCGGAATGCCGCGAAACTCACCGAGTCAAAGCGTTTCGCCGTTTGCGGAAGAAGTCTGATGTAGAACAAGTAGCAGAAGCATACATGCTCAAGAGGGATCACCCGAAATTCAAAGGCAACTGAATTTCGGCAACCGGGGCATCGAAGTCGGAATGCCGCGAAACTCACCGAGTCAAAGCGTTTCGCCGTTTGCGGAAGAAGTCTGATGTAGAACAAGTAGCAGAAGCATACATGCTCAAGAGGGATCACCCGAAATTCAAAGGCAACTGAATTTCGGCAACCGGGGCATCGAAGTCGGAATGCCGCGAAACTCACCGAGTCAAAGCGTTTCGCCGTTTGCGGAAGAAGTCTGATGTAGAACAAGTAGCAGAAGCATACATGCTCAAGAGGGATCACCCGAAATTCAAAGGCAACTGAATTTCGGCAACCGGGGCATCGAAGTCGGAATGCCGCGAAACTCACCGAGTCAAAGCGTTTCGCCGTTTGCGGAAGAAGTCTGATGTAGAACAAGTAGCAGAAGCATACATGCTCAAGAGGGATCACCCGAAATTCAAAGGCAACTGAATTTCGGCAACCGGGGCATCGAAGTCGGAATGCCGCGAAACTCACCGAGTCAAAGCGTTTCGCCGTTTGCGGAAGAAGTCTGATGTAGAACAAGTAGCAGAAGCATACATGCTCAAGAGGGATCACCCGAAATTCAAAGGCAACTGAATTTCGGCAACCGGGGCATCGAAGTCGGAATGCCGCGAAACTCACCGAGTCAAAGCGTTTCGCCGTTTGCGGAAGAAGTCTGATGTAGAACAAGTAGCAGAAGCATACATGCTCAAGAGGGATCACCCGAAATTCAAAGGCAACTGAATTTCGGCAACCGGGGCATCGAAGTCGGAATGCCGCGAAACTCACCGAGTCAAAGCGTTTCGCCGTTTGCGGAAGAAAGTCTGATGTAGAACAAGTAGCAGAAGCATACATGCTCAAGAGGGATCACCCGAAATTCAAAGGCAACTGAATTTCGGCAACCGGGGCATCGAAGTCGGAATGCCGCGAAACTCACCGAGTCAAAGCGTTTCGCCGTTTGCGGAAGAAGTCTGATGTAGAACAAGTAGCAGAAGCATACATGCTCAAGAGGGATCACCCGAAATTCAAAGGCAACTGAATTTCGGCAACCGGGGCATCGAAGTCGGAATGCCGCGAAACTCACCGAGTCAAAGCGTTTCGCCGTTTGCGGAAGAAGTCTGATGTAGAACAAGTAGCAGAAGCATACATGCTCAAGAGGGATCACCCGAAATTCAAAGGCAACTGAATTTCGGCAACCGGGGCATCGAAGTCGGAATGCCGCGAAACTCACCGAGTCAAAGCGTTTCGCCGTTTGCGGAAGAAGTCTGATGTAGAACAAGTAGCAGAAGCATACATGCTCAAGAGGGATCACCCGAAATTCAAAGGCAACTGAATTTCGGCAACCGGGGCATCGAAGTCGGAATGCCGCGAAACTCACCGAGTCAAAGCGTTTCGCCGTTTGCGGAAGAAGTCTGATGTAGAACAAGTAGCAGAAGCATACATGCTCAAGAGGGATCACCCGAAATTCAAAGGCAACTGAATTTCGGCAACCGGGGCATCGAAGTCGGAATGCCGCGAAACTCACCGAGTCAAAGCGTTTCGCCGTTTGCGGAAGAAGTCTGATGTAGAACAAGTAGCAGAAGCATACATGCTCAAGAGGGATCACCCGAAATTCAAAGGCAACTGAATTTCGGCAACCGGGGCATCGAAGTCGGAATGCCGCGAAACTCACCGAGTCAAAGCGTTTCGCCGTTTGCGGAAGAAGTCTGATGTAGAACAAGTAGCAGAAGCATACATGCTCAAGAGGGATCACCCGAAATTCAAAGGCAACTGAATTTCGGCAACCGGGGCATCGAAGTCGGAATGCCGCGAAACTCACCGAGTCAAAGCGTTTCGCCGTTTGCGGAAGAAGTCTGATGTAGAACAAGTAGCAGAAGCATACATGCTCAAGAGGGATCACCCGAAATTCAAAGGCAACTGAATTTCGGCAACCGGGGCATCGAAGTCGGAATGCCGCGAAACTCACCGAGTCAAAGCGTTTCGCCGTTTGCGGAAGAAGTCTGATGTAGAACAAGTAGCAGAAGCATACATGCTCAAGAGGGATCACCCGAAATTCAAAGGCAACTGAATTTCGGCAACCGGGGCATCGAAGTCGGAATGCCGCGAAACTCACCGAGTCAAAGCGTTTCGCCGTTTGCGGAAGAAGTCTGATGTAGAACAAGTAGCAGAAGCATACATGCTCAAGAGGGATCACCCGAAATTCAAAGGCAACTGAATTTCGGCAACCGGGGCATCGAAGTCGGAATGCCGCGAAACTCACCGAGTCAAAGCGTTTCGCCGTTTGCGGAAGAAGTCTGATGTAGAACAAGTAGCAGAAGCATACATGCTCAAGAGGGATCACCCGAAATTCAAAGGCAACTGAATTTCGGCAACCGGGGCATCGAAGTCGGAATGCCGCGAAACTCACCGAGTCAAAGCGTTTCGCCGTTTGCGGAAGAAGTCTGATGTAGAACAAGTAGCAGAAGCATACATGCTCAAGAGGGATCACCCGAAATTCAAAGGCAACTGAATTTCGGCAACCGGGGCATCGAAGTCGGAATGCCGCGAAACTCACCGAGTCAAAGCGTTTCGCCGTTTGCGGAAGAAGTCTGATGTAGAACAAGTAGCAGAAGCATACATGCTCAAGAGGGATCACCCGAAATTCAAAGGCAACTGAATTTCGGCAACCGGGGCATCGAAGTCGGAATGCCGCGAAACTCACCGAGTCAAAGCGTTTTTTTTTTTTTGGAAAAGTCTGATGTAGAACAAGTAGCAGAAGCATACATGCTCAAGAGGGATCACCCGAAATTCAAAGGCAACTGAATTTCGGCAACCGGGGCATCGAAGTCGGAATGCCGCGAAAAAACCGAGTCAAAGCGTTTCGCCGTTTGCGGAAGAAGTCTGATGTAGAACAAGTAGCAGAAGCATACATGCTCAAGAGGGATCACCCGAAATTCAAAGGCAACTGAATTTCGGCAACCGGGCATCGAAGTCGGAATGCCGCGAAACTCACCGAGTCAAAGCGTTTCGCCGTTTGCGGAAGAAGTCTGATGTAGAACAAGTAGCAGAAGCATACATGCTCAAGAGGGATCACCCGAAATTCAAAGGCAACTGAATTTCGGCAACCGGGGCATCGAAGTCGGAATGCCGCGAAACTCACCGAGTCAAAGCGTTTCGCCGTTTGCGGAAGAAGTCTGATGTAGAACAAGTAGCAGAAGCATACATGCTCAAGAGGGATCACCCGAAATTCAAAGGCAACTGAATTTCGGCAACCGGGGCATCGAAGTCGGAATGCCGCGAAACTCACCGAGTCAAAGCGTTTCGCCGTTTGCGGAAGAAGTCTGATGTAGAACAAGTAGCAGAAGCATACATGCTCAAGAGGGATCACCCGAAATTCAAAGGCAACTGAATTTCGGCAACCGGGGCATCGAAGTCGGAATGCCGCGAAACTCACCGAGTCAAAGCGTTTCGCCGTTTGCGGAAGAAGTCTGATGTAGAACAAGTAGCAGAAGCATACATGCTCAAGAGGGATCACCCGAAATTCAAAGGCAACTGAATTTCGGCAACCGGGCATCGAAGTCGGAATGCCGCGAAACTCACCGAGTCAAAGCGTTTCGCCGTTTGCGGAAGAAGTCTGATGTAGAACAAGTAGCAGAAGCATACATGCTCAAGAGGGATCACCCGAAATTCAAAGGCAACTGAATTTCGGCAACCGGGGCATCGAAGTCGGAATGCCGCGAAACTCACCGAGTCAAAGCGTTTCGCCGTTTGCGGAAGAAGTCTGATGTAGAACAAGTAGCAGAAGCATACATGCTCAAGAGGGATCACCCGAAATTCAAAGGCAACTGAATTTCGGCAACCGGGCATCGAAGTCGGAATGCCGCGAAACTCACCGAGTCAAAGCGTTTCGCCGTTTGCGGAAG
The DNA here is from genome assembly GCA_029228515.1 of Populus alba x Populus x berolinensis. NCBI lineage: Eukaryota > Viridiplantae > Streptophyta > Magnoliopsida > Malpighiales > Salicaceae > Populus > Populus alba x Populus x berolinensis. The sequence continues at coordinate 18,099,752 of CM055352.1, read as the reverse complement.
AAGTCTGATGTAGAACAAGTAGCAGAAGCATACATGCTCAAGAGGGATCACCCGAAATTCAAAGGCAACTGAATTTCGGCAACCGGGGCATCGAAGTCGGAATGCCGCGAAACTCACCGAGTCAAAGCGTTTCGCCGTTTGCGGAAGAAGTCTGATGTAGAACAAGTAGCAGAAGCATACATGCTCAAGAGGGATCACCCGAAATTCAAAGGCAACTGAATTTCGGCAACCGGGGCATCGAAGTCGGAATGCCGCGAAACTCACCGAGTCAAAGCGTTTCGCCGTTTGCGGAAGAAGTCTGATGTAGAACAAGTAGCAGAAGCATACATGCTCAAAGGGATCACCCGAAATTCAAAGGCAACTGAATTTCGGCAACCGGGGCATCGAAGTCGGAATGCCGCGAAACTCACCGAGTCAAAGCGTTTCGCCGTTTGCGGAAGAAGTCTGATGTAGAACAAGTAGCAGAAGCATACATGCTCAAGAGGGATCACCCGAAATTCAAAGGCAACTGAATTTCGGCAACCGGGGCATCGAAGTCGGAATGCCGCGAAACTCACCGAGTCAAAGCGTTTCGCCGTTTGCGGAAGAAGTCTGATGTAGAACAAGTAGCAGAAGCATACATGCTCAAGAGGGATCACCCGAAATTCAAAGGCAACTGAATTTCGGCAACCGGGGCATCGAAGTCGGAATGCCGCGAAACTCACCGAGTCAAAGCGTTTCGCCGTTTGCGGAAGAAGTCTGATGTAGAACAAGTAGCAGAAGCATACATGCTCAAGAGGGATCACCCGAAATTCAAAGGCAACTGAATTTCGGCAACCGGGGCATCGAAGTCGGAATGCCGCGAAACTCACCGAGTCAAAGCGTTTCGCCGTTTGCGGAAGAAGTCTGATGTAGAACAAGTAGCAGAAGCATACATGCTCAAGAGGGATCACCCGAAATTCAAAGGCAACTGAATTTCGGCAACCGGGGCATCGAAGTCGGAATGCCGCGAAACTCACCGAGTCAAAGCGTTTCGCCGTTTGCGGAAGAAGTCTGATGTAGAACAAGTAGCAGAAGCATACATGCTCAAGAGGGATCACCCGAAATTCAAAGGCAACTGAATTTCGGCAACCGGGGCATCGAAGTCGGAATGCCGCGAAACTCACCGAGTCAAAGCGTTTCGCCGTTTGCGGAAGAAGTCTGATGTAGAACAAGTAGCAGAAGCATACATGCTCAAGAGGGATCACCCGAAATTCAAAGGCAACTGAATTTCGGCAACCGGGGCATCGAAGTCGGAATGCCGCGAAACTCACCGAGTCAAAGCGTTTCGCCGTTTGCGGAAGAAGTCTGATGTAGAACAAGTAGCAGAAGCATACATGCTCAAGAGGGATCACCCGAAATTCAAAGGCAACTGAATTTCGGCAACCGGGGCATCGAAGTCGGAATGCCGCGAAACTCACCGAGTCAAAGCGTTTCGCCGTTTGCGGAAGAAGTCTGATGTAGAACAAGTAGCAGAAGCATACATGCTCAAGAGGGATCACCCGAAATTCAAAGGCAACTGAATTTCGGCAACCGGGGCATCGAAGTCGGAATGCCGCGAAACTCACCGAGTCAAAGCGTTTCGCCGTTTGCGGAAGAAGTCTGATGTAGAACAAGTAGCAGAAGCATACATGCTCAAGAGGGATCACCCGAAATTCAAAGGCAACTGAATTTCGGCAACCGGGGCATCGAAGTCGGAATGCCGCGAAACTCACCGAGTCAAAGCGTTTCGCCGTTTGCGGAAGAAGTCTGATGTAGAACAAGTAGCAGAAGCATACATGCTCAAGAGGGATCACCCGAAATTCAAAGGCAACTGAATTTCGGCAACCGGGGCATCGAAGTCGGAATGCCGCGAAACTCACCGAGTCAAAGCGTTTCGCCGTTTGCGGAAGAAGTCTGATGTAGAACAAGTAGCAGAAGCATACATGCTCAAGAGGGATCACCCGAAATTCAAAGGCAACTGAATTTCGGCAACCGGGCATCGAAGTCGGAATGCCGCGAAACTCACCGAGTCAAAGCGTTTCGCCGTTTGCGGAAGAAGTCTGATGTAGAACAAGTAGCAGAAGCATACATGCTCAAGAGGGATCACCCGAAATTCAAAGGCAACTGAATTTCGGCAACCGGGGCATCGAAGTCGGAATGCCGCGAAACTCACCGAGTCAAAGCGTTTCGCCGTTTGCGGAAGAAGTCTGATGTAGAACAAGTAGCAGAAGCATACATGCTCAAGAGGGATCACCCGAAATTCAAAGGCAACTGAATTTCGGCAACCGGGGCATCGAAGTCGGAATGCCGCGAAACTCACCGAGTCAAAGCGTTTCGCCGTTTGCGGAAGAAGTCTGATGTAGAACAAGTAGCAGAAGCATACATGCTCAAGAGGGATCACCCGAAATTCAAAGGCAACTGAATTTCGGCAACCGGGGCATCGAAGTCGGAATGCCGCGAAACTCACCGAGTCAAAGCGTTTCGCCGTTTGCGGAAGAAGTCTGATGTAGAACAAGTAGCAGAAGCATACATGCTCAAGAGGGATCACCCGAAATTCAAAGGCAACTGAATTTCGGCAACCGGGGCATCGAAGTCGGAATGCCGCGAAACTCACCGAGTCAAAGCGTTTCGCCGTTTTTGCGGAAGGAAGTGTGATGTAGAACAAGTAGCAGAAGCATACATGCTCAAGAGGGATCACCCGAAAATCAAAAACTGAAAAAAAAAAAGAAAAAGAAGAAAAAAAAAAAAGAAAAGTAAAAAAAAGAATCAGAAATTCAAAGGCAACTGAATTTCGGCAACCGGGGCATCGAAGTCGGAATGCCGCGAAACTCACCGAGTCAAAGCGTTTCGCCTGTTTGCGGAAGAAGTCTGATGTAGAACAAGTAGCAGAAGCATACATGCTCAAGAGGGATCACCCGAAATTCAAAGGCAACTGAATTTCGGCAACCGGGGCATCGAAGTCGGAATGCCGCGAAACTCACCGAGTCAAAGCGTTTGCCGTTTGCGGAAGAAGTTGATGTAGAACAAGTAGCAGAAGCATACATGCTCAAGAGGGATCACCCGAAATTCAAAGGCAACTGAATTTCGGCAACCGGGGCATCGAAGTCGGAATGCCGCGAAACTCACCGAGTCAAAGCGTTTCGCCGTTGCGGAAGAAGTCTGATGTAGAACAAGTAGCAGAAGCATACATGCTCAAGAGGGATCACCCGAAATTCAAAGGCAACTGAATTTCGGCAACCGGGGCATCGAAGTCGGAATGCCGCGAAACTCACCGAGTCAAAGCGTTTCGCCGTTTGCGGAAGAAGTCTGATGTAGAACAAGTAGCAGAAGCATACATGCTCAAGAGGGATCACCCGAAATTCAAAGGCAACTGAATTTCGGCAACCGGGGCATCGAAGTCGGAATGCCGCGAAACTCACCG
>CM055352.1:18083014-18085514 GCA_029228515.1 Populus alba x Populus x berolinensis | reverse complement strand
CACCGCTGGCATCGCTGCCGCTGCCACGGGCCCGAAGGCAGCCCCCCCGCGGGCAAGATAGCAAGCCAGCAGGGGCTGTCCGCGCTGCCGATATTTCCCACCGCTGGCATCGCTGCCGCTGCCACGGGCCCGAAGGCAGCCCCCCCGCGGGCAAGATAGCAAGCCAGCAGGGGCTGTCCGCGCTGCCGATATTTCCCACCGCTGGCATCGCTGCCGCTGCCACGGGCCCGAAGGCAGCCCCCCCGCGGGCAAGATAGCAAGCCAGCAGGGGCTGTCCGCGCTGCCGATATTTCCCACCGCTGGCATCGCTGCCGCTGCCACGGGCCCGAAGGCAGCCCCCCCGCGGGCAAGATAGCAAGCCAGCAGGGGCTGTCCGCGCTGCCGATATTTCCCACCGCTGGCATCGCTGCCGCTGCCACGGGCCCGAAGGCAGCCCCCCCGCGGGCAAGATAGCAAGCCAGCAGGGGCTGTCCGCGCTGCCGATATTTCCCACCGCTGGCATCGCTGCCGCTGCCCCGGGCCCGAAGGCAGCCCCCCCGCGGGCAAGATAGCAAGCCAGCAGGGGCTGTCCGCGCTGCCGATATTTCCCACCGCTGGCATCGCTGCCGCTGCCACGGGCCCGAAGGCAGCCCCCCCGCGGGCAAGATAGCAAGCCAGCAGGGGCTGTCCGCGCTGCCGATATTTCCCACCGCTGGCATCGCTGCCGCTGCCACGGGCCCGAAGGCAGCCCCCCCGCGGGCAAGATAGCAAGCCAGCAGGGGCTGTCCGCGCTGCCGATATTTCCCACCGCTGGCATCGCTGCCGCTGCCACGGGCCCGAAGGCAGCCCCCCCGCGGGCAAGATAGCAAGCCAGCAGGGGCTGTCCGCGCTGCCGATATTTCCCACCGCTGGCATCGCTGCCGCTGCCCCGGGCCCGAAGGCAGCCCCCCCGCGGGCAAGATAGCAAGCCAGCAGGGGCTGTCCGCGCTGCCGATATTTCCCACCGCTGGCATCGCTGCCGCTGCCACGGGCCCGAAGGCAGCCCCCCCGCGGGCAAGATAGCAAGCCAGCAGGGGCTGTCCGCGCTGCCGATATTTCCCACCGCTGGCATCGCTGCCGCTGCCCCGGGCCCGAAGGCAGCCCCCCCGCGGGCAAGATAGCAAGCCAGCAGGGGCTGTCCGCGCTGCCGATATTTCCCACCGCTGGCATCGCTGCCGCTGCCCCGGGCCCGAAGGCAGCCCCCCCGCGGGCAAGATAGCAAGCCAGCAGGGGCTGTCCGCGCTGCCGATATTTCCCACCGCTGGCATCGCTGCCGCTGCCCCGGGCCCGAAGGCAGCCCCCCCGCGGGCAAGATAGCAAGCCAGCAGGGGCTGTCCGCGCTGCCGATATTTCCCACCGCTGGCATCGCTGCCGCTGCCACGGGCCCGAAGGCAGCCCCCCGCGGGCAAGATAGCAAGCCAGCAGGGGCTGTCCGCGCTGCCGATATTTCCCACCGCTGGCATCGCTGCCGCTGCCCCGGGCCCGAAGGCAGCCCCCCCGCGGGCAAGATAGCAAGCCAGCAGGGGCTGTCCGCGCTGCCGATATTTCCCACCGCTGGCATCGCTGCCGCTGCCCCGGGCCCGAAGGCAGCCCCCCCGCGGGCAAGATAGCAAGCCAGCAGGGGCTGTCCGCGCTGCCGATATTTCCCACCGCTGGCATCGCTGCCGCTGCCCCGGGCCCGAAGGCAGCCCCCCCGCGGGCAAGATAGCAAGCCAGCAGGGGCTGTCCCCGCGTCAGCCCCCGTTGCCGTGAGCCTACCCCCTAGACGAATTTTCCTGCCAGGCCTGGCCAGCCCAGCGTCCAGCCCGTGTTCGTCAACAAATCTGCGCTGCCGATTTTCCGCGACGGGCCTCCAGCGGCATTTACCGCGCTGCCGATTTTTCCCACTGTTGTTATCGCTGCCGCTGCCCCAGCGTGTGCCTAGCCTCACCCGCGCGGGGGGCAGGCAAGAGCGCAGGGGGCCAGGGCCCGAAGGCAGCCCCCCCGCGGGTAAGATAGCAAGGCAGCAGGGGCTGTCCCCGCGTCAGCCCCCGTTGCGCAGCGCGGCAGGGGAACCACTGCCGCGCGCGCGCGCGCCCAATCGCCCAAGAGCCCAAGGGCCCCCAAGGGCCCCAGGCCCTCAGGCCCCAGGCCCCCAGGCCCAGCGCCCCAGGCCCCAGCGCCCCAGCGCCCAGCGCCAGCGCGGGCGCGGCGGGCGCGCGCGCGCGCGCGTGTGATTTTTATAGGGCGGTGGTCGGAATCGGGTCGTCGCCGGCCGGAAAACGGGTCATCGATGGCGGCGTTACTTCGGGCCGTGAGGCCCCCCACGTTAGTCCGAGCGTAGCAGCAGCCCCCGCGGCAGGCCTATGGGCGCCAGCCAGCGCGCCCCATGGCCACCCCCCTAAAGAGCTATAAGTGTTATTGCAGCTCTGGCAGGGGTAGACACTACTAGGTCCCAGCTGTCACCCCCCCTCTAAAAAATTCATTTCTTGGTATTTTGAGC
>CM055352.1:18070514-18073014 GCA_029228515.1 Populus alba x Populus x berolinensis | reverse complement strand
ATTTTATTTTATTTTCCTACCATTAAAAATCAAGGAAATACGCAAAAATAGGAACCGGCCCGGAATGACCCCAAATTTGGCTGGCAGCCTCACAAAAATATGGCTGATTTTACTGGATTGGTTTCATGTGGAACGCACGACGTTTTCTTGGCGGGATGCGAGAAAACCGGCAGCGCGCATGCGCGGCCAGCGACGTCGGGCTGGCCCCAGCAGCGCCTAGCCTCTCCCGCGCGGGGGGCAGGCAAGAGCGCAGCTGCCCCGGGCCCGAAGGCAGCCCCCCCGCGGGCAAGATAGCAAGCCAGCAGGGGCTGTCCGCGCTGCCGATATTTCCCACCGCTGGCATCGCTGCCGCTGCCACGGGCCCGAAGGCAGCCCCCCCGCGGGCAAGATAGCAAGCCAGCAGGGGCTGTCCGCGCTGCCGATATTTCCCACCGCTGGCATCGCTGCCGCTGCCCCGGGCCCGAAGGCAGCCCCCCCGCGGGCAAGATAGCAAGCCAGCAGGGGCTGTCCGCGCTGCCGATATTTCCCACCGCTGGCATCGCTGCCGCTGCCACGGGCCCGAAGGCAGCCCCCCCGCGGGCAAGATAGCAAGCCAGCAGGGGCTGTCCGCGCTGCCGATATTTCCCACCGCTGGCATCGCTGCCGCTGCCCGGGCCCGAAGGCAGCCCCCCCGCGGGCAAGATAGCAAGCCAGCAGGGGCTGTCCGCGCTGCCGATATTTCCCACCGCTGGCATCGCTGCCGCTGCCACGGGCCCGAAGGCAGCCCCCCCGCGGGCAAGATAGCAAGCCAGCAGGGGCTGTCCGCGCTGCCGATATTTCCCACCGCTGGCATCGCTGCCGCTGCCACGGGCCCGAAGGCAGCCCCCCCGCGGGCAAGATAGCAAGCCAGCAGGGGCTGTCCGCGCTGCCGATATTTCCCACCGCTGGCATCGCTGCCGCTGCCACGGGCCCGAAGGCAGCCCCCCCGCGGGCAAGATAGCAAGCCAGCAGGGGCTGTCCGCGCTGCCGATATTTCCCACCGCTGGCATCGCTGCCGCTGCCCCGGGCCCGAAGGCAGCCCCCCCGCGGGCAAGATAGCAAGCCAGCAGGGGCTGTCCGCGCTGCCGATATTTCCCACCGCTGGCATCGCTGCCGCTGCCACGGGCCCGAAGGCAGCCCCCCCGCGGGCAAGATAGCAAGCCAGCAGGGGCTGTCCGCGCTGCCGATATTTCCCACCGCTGGCATCGCTGCCGCTGCCCCGGGCCCGAAGGCAGCCCCCCCGCGGGCAAGATAGCAAGCCAGCAGGGGCTGTCCGCGCTGCCGATATTTCCCACCGCTGGCATCGCTGCCGCTGCCACGGGCCCGAAGGCAGCCCCCCCGCGGGCAAGATAGCAAGCCAGCAGGGGCTGTCCGCGCTGCCGATATTTCCCACCGCTGGCATCGCTGCCGCTGCCCCGGGCCCGAAGGCAGCCCCCCCGCGGGCAAGATAGCAAGCCAGCAGGGGCTGTCCGCGCTGCCGATATTTCCCACCGCTGGCATCGCTGCCGCTGCCACGGGCCCGAAGGCAGCCCCCCCGCGGGCAAGATAGCAAGCCAGCAGGGGCTGTCCGCGCTGCCGATATTTCCCACCGCTGGCATCGCTGCCGCTGCCCCGGGCCCGAAGGCAGCCCCCCCGCGGGCAAGATAGCAAGCCAGCAGGGGCTGTCCGCGCTGCCGATATTTCCCACCGCTGGCATCGCTGCCGCTGCCCCGGGCCCGAAGGCAGCCCCCCCGCGGGCAAGATAGCAAGCCAGCAGGGGCTGTCCGCGCTGCCGATATTTCCCACCGCTGGCATCGCTGCCGCTGCCCCGGGCCCGAAGGCAGCCCCCCCGCGGGCAAGATAGCAAGCCAGCAGGGGCTGTCCCCGCGTCAGCCCCCGTTGCCGTGAGCCTACCCCCTAGACGAATTTTCCTGCCAGGCCTGGCCAGCCCAGCGTCCAGCCCGTGTTCGTCAACAAATCTGCGCTGCCGATTTTCCGCGACGGGCCTCCAGCGGCATTTACCGCGCTGCCGATTTTTCCCACTGTTGTTATCGCTGCCGCTGCCCCAGCGTGTGCCTAGCCTCACCCGCGCGGGGGGCAGGCAAGAGCGCAGGGGGCCAGGGCCCGAAGGCAGCCCCCCCGCGGGTAAGATAGCAAGGCAGCAGGGGCTGTCCCCGCGTCAGCCCCCGTTGCGCAGCGCGGCAGGGGAACCACTGCCGCGCGCGCGCGCGCCCAATCGCCCAAGAGCCCAAGGGCCCCCAAGGGCCCCAGGCCCCCAGGCCCCAGGCCCCCAGGCCCCAGGCCCCCAGGCCCCAGCGCCCCAGGCCCCAGCGCCCCAGCGCCCAGCGGCGCGGCGCGGGCGCGCGCGCGCGCGCGCGCGTGTGATTTTTATAGGGCGGTGGTCGGAATCGGGTCGTCGCCGGCCGGAAAACGGGTCATCGATGGCGGCGTTACTTCGGGCCGTGAGGCCCCCCACGTTAGTCCGAGCGTAGCAGCAGCCCCC
>CM055352.1:18055514-18060514 GCA_029228515.1 Populus alba x Populus x berolinensis | reverse complement strand
AAATAGGAACCGGCCCGGAATGACCCCAAATTTGGCTGGCAGCCTCACAAAAATATGGCTGATTTTACTGGATTGGTTTCATGTGGAACGCACGACGTTTTCTTGGCGGGATGCGAGAAAACCGGCAGCGCGCATGCGCGGCCAGCGACGTCGGGCTGGCCCCAGCAGCGCCTAGCCTCTCCCGCGCGGGGGCAGGCAAGAGCGCAGCTGCCCCGGGCCCGAAGGCAGCCCCCCCGCGGGCAAGATAGCAAGCCAGCAGGGGCTGTCCGCGCTGCCGATATTTCCCACCGCTGGCATCGCTGCCGCTGCCACGGGCCCGAAGGCAGCCCCCCCGCGGGCAAGATAGCAAGCCAGCAGGGGCTGTCCGCGCTGCCGATATTTCCCACCGCTGGCATCGCTGCCGCTGCCCCGGGCCCGAAGGCAGCCCCCCCGCGGGCAAGATAGCAAGCCAGCAGGGGCTGTCCGCGCTGCCGATATTTCCCACCGCTGGCATCGCTGCCGCTGCCACGGGCCCGAAGGCAGCCCCCCCGCGGGCAAGATAGCAAGCCAGCAGGGGCTGTCCGCGCTGCCGATATTTCCCACCGCTGGCATCGCTGCCGCTGCCCGGGCCCGAAGGCAGCCCCCCCGCGGGCAAGATAGCAAGCCAGCAGGGGCTGTCCGCGCTGCCGATATTTCCCACCGCTGGCATCGCTGCCGCTGCCACGGGCCCGAAGGCAGCCCCCCCGCGGGCAAGATAGCAAGCCAGCAGGGGCTGTCCGCGCTGCCGATATTTCCCACCGCTGGCATCGCTGCCGCTGCCACGGGCCCGAAGGCAGCCCCCCCGCGGGCAAGATAGCAAGCCAGCAGGGGCTGTCCGCGCTGCCGATATTTCCCACCGCTGGCATCGCTGCCGCTGCCACGGGCCCGAAGGCAGCCCCCCCGCGGGCAAGATAGCAAGCCAGCAGGGGCTGTCCGCGCTGCCGATATTTCCCACCGCTGGCATCGCTGCCGCTGCCACGGGCCCGAAGGCAGCCCCCCCGCGGGCAAGATAGCAAGCCAGCAGGGGCTGTCCGCGCTGCCGATATTTCCCACCGCTGGCATCGCTGCCGCTGCCACGGGCCCGAAGGCAGCCCCCCCGCGGGCAAGATAGCAAGCCAGCAGGGGCTGTCCGCGCTGCCGATATTTCCCACCGCTGGCATCGCTGCCGCTGCCCCGGGCCCGAAGGCAGCCCCCCCGCGGGCAAGATAGCAAGCCAGCAGGGGCTGTCCGCGCTGCCGATATTTCCCACCGCTGGCATCGCTGCCGCTGCCACGGGCCCGAAGGCAGCCCCCCCGCGGGCAAGATAGCAAGCCAGCAGGGGCTGTCCGCGCTGCCGATATTTCCCACCGCTGGCATCGCTGCCGCTGCCCGGGCCCGAAGGCAGCCCCCCCGCGGGCAAGATAGCAAGCCAGCAGGGGCTGTCCGCGCTGCCGATATTTCCCACCGCTGGCATCGCTGCCGCTGCCACGGGCCCGAAGGCAGCCCCCCCGCGGGCAAGATAGCAAGCCAGCAGGGGCTGTCCGCGCTGCCGATATTTCCCACCGCTGGCATCGCTGCCGCTGCCACGGGCCCGAAGGCAGCCCCCCCGCGGGCAAGATAGCAAGCCAGCAGGGGCTGTCCGCGCTGCCGATATTTCCCACCGCTGGCATCGCTGCCGCTGCCCCGGGCCCGAAGGCAGCCCCCCCGCGGGCAAGATAGCAAGCCAGCAGGGGCTGTCCGCGCTGCCGATATTTCCCACCGCTGGCATCGCTGCCGCTGCCCCGGGCCCGAAGGCAGCCCCCCCGCGGGCAAGATAGCAAGCCAGCAGGGGCTGTCCGCGCTGCCGATATTTCCCACCGCTGGCATCGCTGCCGCTGCCACGGGCCCGAAGGCAGCCCCCCCGCGGGCAAGATAGCAAGCCAGCAGGGGCTGTCCGCGCTGCCGATATTTCCCACCGCTGGCATCGCTGCCGCTGCCCCGGGCCCGAAGGCAGCCCCCCCGCGGGCAAGATAGCAAGCCAGCAGGGGCTGTCCGCGCTGCCGATATTTCCCACCGCTGGCATCGCTGCCGCTGCCCGGGCCCGAAGGCAGCCCCCCCGCGGGCAAGATAGCAAGCCAGCAGGGGCTGTCCGCGCTGCCGATATTTCCCACCGCTGGCATCGCTGCCGCTGCCCCGGGCCCGACGGCAGCCCCCCCGCGGGCAAGATAGCAAGCCAGCAGGGGCTGTCCCCGCGTCAGCCCCCGTTGCCGTGAGCCTACCCCCTAGACGAATTTTCCTGCCAGGCCTGGCCAGCCCAGCGTCCAGCCCGTGTTCGTCAACAAATCTGCGCTGCCGATTTTCCGCGACGGGCCTCCAGCGGCATTTACCGCGCTGCCGATTTTTCCCACTGTTGTTATCGCTGCCGCTGCCCCAGCGTGTGCCTAGCCTCACCCGCGCGGGGGGCAGGCAAGAGCGCAGGGGCCAGGGCCCGAAGGCAGCCCCCCCGCGGGTAAGATAGCAAGGCAGCAGGGGCTGTCCCCGCGTCAGCCCCCGTTGCGCAGCGCGGCAGGGGAACCACTGCCGCGCGCGGCGCGCGCCCAATCGCCCAAGAGCCCAAGGGCCCCCAAGGGCCCCAGGCCCTCAGGCCCCAGGCCCCCAGGCCCCAGCGCCCCAGGCCCCAGCGCCCCAGCGCCCAGCGCCCAGCGCGGGCGCGGGCGGCGCGCGCGCGCGCGCGCGTGTGATTTTTATAGGGCGGTGGTCGGAATCGGGTCGTCGCCGGCCGGAAAACGGGTCATCGATGGCGGCGTTACTTCGGGCCGTGAGGCCCCCCACGTTAGTCCGAGCGTAGCAGCAGCCCCCGCGGCAGGCCTATGGGCGCCAGCCAGCGCGCCCCATGGCCACCCCCCTAAAGAGCTATAAGTGTTATTGCAGCTCTGGCAGGGGTAGACACTACTAGGTCCCAGCTGTCACCCCCCCTCTAAAAAATTCATTTCTTGGTATTTTGAGCTGAAATTTTGCACATAGGTTGGCAAAAATCCAATCCACCTTTATAAATTTTCCCAGATTTTTTCGAGGTCGGGAAGTATTTTTTTTTATTTTCCTACCATTGAAAATCAAGGAAATACGCAAAAATAGGAACCGGCCCGGAATGACCCCAAATTCGGCTGGCAGCCTCACAAAAATATGGCTGATTTTACTGGATTGGTTTCACGTGGAAAGCACGACGTTTTCTTGGCGGGATGCGGGAAAACCGGCAGCGCGCATGCGCGGCCAGCGGAGGAGCCCCGGGAAAACTCTTGCTTTCACGGTCTTGGCCTCCCCTCACCACCATGGCAGGCCTCTAATCCCCCCCATCAGCAGTTGTAGCCGATAGGGCAGTGATTTGAACGACGCCGCCGGGTAATCGCACCCGGCCGACGCGGGGAGGAAGAGATCTCTTCTTCCAAGATAGCGAACAACACATCGGGAGTTATGTTGATAGGGCAGAGAATTGAATGACTCGTTGCGGGCAGCCAGCTGATAGGGCCTCCAGCTGCACAAATCCGCGCTGCCGATTTTTCCGACGTTGCCGATTTGTCTGAACAGCCCCTCGTTCGTCCGCGCTGCCGATTCCAACACTGCCTGCTGTGTCTGAACAGCCCCTGTTTCGTCAGCGCGTCCCCTCGACGAATTTTCCTGCCTGGCCTGGACAGCCCAGCGTCCAGCCCGTGTTCGTCACCAAATCTGCGCTGCCGATTTTCCCCGACGGGCCTCCAGCTGCACAAATCCGCGCTGCCGATTTTTCCCACTGTTGGCATCGCTGCCGCTGCCCTGCCCCAGCGTGTGCCTAGGCCCCCAGTCGTTTTCGTCACGCCTAGGACTATAAACAGTCCGGACTCATCGCCAGCACCGGCTGCCGATTCTGCCGACTTCGCCGATTTCGTCGGCGCTGCCGATTCCAGCACTGCCCGCTGTGTCTGAACAGCCCCTGCTTCGTCAGCGCATCCCCTTGACGAATTTTCCTGCCTGGCCTGGACAGCCCAGCGTCCAGCCCATGTTCGTCAAAAAATCTGCGCTGCCGATTTTTCCCGCTGTGGGCATCGCTGCCGCTGCCCCAGCGCGTGCCTAGGCCCCCAGTCTTTTTCGTCACGCCTAGGACTATAAACAGTCCAGACTCATCGCCAGCACCGGCTGCCGATTCTGCCGACTTTGCCGATTTCGTCGGCGCTGCCGATTCCAGCACTGCCCGCTGTGTCTGAACAGCCCCTGCTTCGTCAGCGCATCCCCTTGACGAATTTTCCTGCCTGGCCTGGACAGCCCAGCGTCCAGCCCATGTTCGTCAAAAAATCTGCGCTGCCGATTTTTCCCGCTGTGGGCATCGCTGCCGCTGCCCCAGCGCGTGCCTAGGCCCCCAGTCTTTTTCGTCACGCCTAGGACTATAAACAGTCCAGACTCATCGCCAGCACCGGCTGCCGATTCTGCCGACTTTGCCGATTTCGTCGGCGCTGCCGATTCCAGCACTGCCCGCTGTGTCTGAACAGCCCCTGCTTCGTCAGCGCATCCCCTTGACGAATTTTCCTGCCTGGCCTGGACAGCCCAGCGTCCAGCCCATGTTCGTCAAAAAATCTGCGCTGCCGATTTTTCCCGCTGTGGGCATCGCTGCCGCTGCCCCAGCGCGTGCCTAGGCCCCCAGTCTTTTTCGTCACGCCTAGGACTATAAACAGTCCGGACTCATCGCCAGCACCGGCTGCCGATTCTGCCGACTTCGCCGATTTCGTCGGCGCTGCCGATTCCAGCACTGCCCGCTGTGTCTGAACAGCCCCTGCTTCGTCAGCGCATCCCCTTGACGAATTTTCCTGCCTGGCCTGGACAGCCCATGTTCGTCAAAAAATCTGCGCTGCCGATTTTTCCCACTGTTGGCATCGCTGCCACTGCCCCAGCGTGTGCCTAGGCCCCCAGTCGTTTCGTCAAGCCTAGGACTATAAATCGTCCGGACTCATCGCCAGCACCGGCTGCCGATTCTGACGACTTTGCCGATTTCGTGG
>CM055352.1:18025570-18053637 GCA_029228515.1 Populus alba x Populus x berolinensis | reverse complement strand
AAAACTCACCGAGTCAAAGCGTTTCGCCGTTTGCGGAAGAAGTATGATGTAGAACAAGTAGCAGAAGCATACATGCTCAAGAGGGATCACCCGAAATTCAAAGGCAACTGAATTTCGGCAACCGGGCATCGAAGTCGGAATGCCGCGAAACTCACCGAGTCAAAGCGTTTCGCCGTTTGCGGAAGAAGTCTGATGTAGAACAAGTAGCAGAAGCATACATGCTCAAGAGGGATCACCCGAAATTCAAAGGCAACTGAATTTCGGCAACCGGGGCATCGAAGTCGGAATGCCGCGAAACTCACCGAGTCAAAGCGTTTCGCCGTTTGCGGAAGAAGTCTGATGTAGAACAAGTAGCAGAAGCATACATGCTCAAGAGGGATCACCCGAAATTCAAAGGCAACTGAATTTCGGCAACGGGGCATCGAAGTCGGAATGCCGCGAAACTCACCGAGTCAAAGCGTTTCGCCGTTTGCGGAAGAAGTCTGATGTAGAACAAGTAGCAGAAGCATACATGCTCAAGAGGGATCACCCGAAATTCAAAGGCAACTGAATTTCGGCAACCGGGGCATCGAAGTCGGAATGCCGCGAAACTCACCGAGTCAAAGCGTTTCGCCGTTTGCGGAAGAAGTTGATGTAGAACAAGTAGCAGAAGCATACATGCTCAAGAGGGATCACCCGAAATTCAAAGGCAACTGAATTTCGGCAACCGGGGCATCGAAGTCGGAATGCCGCGAAACTCACCGAGTCAAAGCGTTTCGCCGTTTGCAAGGAAGAAGTCTGATGTAGAACAAGTAGCAGAAGCATACATGCTCAAGAGGGATCACCCGAAATTCAAAGGCAACTGAATTTCGGCAACCGGGGCATCGAAGTCGGAATGCCGCGAAACTCACCGAGTCAAAGCGTTTCGCCGTTTGCGGAAGAAGTCTGATGTAGAACAAGTAGCAGAAGCATACATGCTCAAGAGGGATCACCCGAAATTCAAAGGCAACTGAATTTCGGCAACCGGGGCATCGAAGTCGGAATGCCGCGAAACTCACCGAGTCAAAGCGTTTCGCCGTTTGCGGAAGAAGTCTGATGTAGAACAAGTAGCAGAAGCATACATGCTCAAGAGGGATCACCCGAAATTCAAAGGCAACTGAATTTCGGCAACCGGGGCATCGAAGTCGGAATGCCGCGAAACTCACCGAGTCAAAGCGTTTCGCCGTTTGCGGAAGAAGTCTGATGTAGAACAAGTAGCAGAAGCATACATGCTCAAGAGGATCACCCGAAATTCAAAGGCAACTGAATTTCGGCAACCGGGGCATCGAAGTCGGAATGCCGCGAAACTCACCGAGTCAAAGCGTTTCGCCGTTTGCGGAAGAAGTCTGATGTAGAACAAGTAGCAGAAGCATACATGCTCAAGAGGGATCACCGAAATTCAAAGGCAACTGAATTTCGGCAACGGGGCATCGAAGTCGGAATGCCGCGAAACTCACCGAGTCAAAGCGTTTCGCCGTTTGCGGAAGAAAGTTGATGTAGAACAAGTAGCAGAAGCATACATGCTCAAGAGGGATCACCCGAAATTCAAAGGCAACTGAATTTCGGCAACCGGGGCATCGAAGTCGGAATGCCGCGAAACTCACCGAGTCAAAGCGTTTCGCCGTTTGCGGAAGAAGTCTGATGTAGAACAAGTAGCAGAAGCATACATGCTCAAGAGGGATCACCCGAAATTCAAAGGCAACTGAATTTCGGCAACCGGGGCATCGAAGTCGGAATGCCGCGAAACTCACCGAGTCAAAGCGTTTCGCCGTTTGCGGAAGAAGTCTGATGTAGAACAAGTAGCAGAAGCATACATGCTCAAGAGGGATCACCGAAATTCAAAGGCAACTGAATTTCGGCAACCGGGGCATCGAAGTCGGAATGCCGCGAAACTCACCGAGTCAAAGCGTTTCCGTTTGCGGAAGAAGTCTGATGTAGAACAAGTAGCAGAAGCATACATGCTCAAGAGGGATCACCCGAAATTCAAAGGCAACTGAATTTCGGCAACCGGGGCATCGAAGTCGGAATGCCGCGAAACTCACCGAGTCAAAGCGTTTCGCCGTTTGCGGAAGAAGTCTGATGTAGAACAAGTAGCAGAAGCATACATGCTCAAGAGGGATCACCGAAATTCAAAGGCAACTGAATTTCGGCAACCGGGGCATCGAAGTCGGAATGCCGCGAAACTCACCGAGTCAAAGCGTTTCGCCGTTTGCGGAAGAAGTTGATGTAGAACAAGTAGCAGAAGCATACATGCTCAAGAGGGATCACCCGAAATTCAAAGGCAACTGAATTTCGGCAACCGGGGCATCGAAGTCGGAATGCCGCGAAACTCACCGAGTCAAAGCGTTTCGCCGTTTGCGGAAGAAGTCTGATGTAGAACAAGTAGCAGAAGCATACATGCTCAAGAGGGATCACCCGAAATTCAAAGGCAACTGAATTTCGGCAACCGGGGCATCGAAGTCGGAATGCCGCGAAACTCACCGAGTCAAAGCGTTTCGCCGTTTGCGGAAGAAGTCTGATGTAGAACAAGTAGCAGAAGCATACATGCTCAAGAGGGATCACCCGAAATTCAAAGGCAACTGAATTTCGGCAACCGGGGCATCGAAGTCGGAATGCCGCGAAACTCACCGAGTCAAAGCGTTTCGCCGTTTGCGGAAGAAGTCTGATGTAGAACAAGTAGCAGAAGCATACATGCTCAAGAGGGATCACCGAAATTCAAAGGCAACTGAATTTCGGCAACCGGGCATCGAAGTCGGAATGCCGCGAAACTCACCGAGTCAAAGCGTTTCGCCGTTTGCGGAAGAAGTCTGATGTAGAACAAGTAGCAGAAGCATACATGCTCAAGAGGGATCACCCGAAATTCAAAGGCAACTGAATTTCGGCAACCGGGCATCGAAGTCGGAATGCCGCGAAACTCACCGAGTCAAAGCGTTTCGCCGTTTGCGGAAGAAGTTGATGTAGAACAAGTAGCAGAAGCATACATGCTCAAGAGGGATCACCCGAAATTCAAAGGCAACTGAATTTCGGCAACCGGGGCATCGAAGTCGGAATGCCGCGAAACTCACCGAGTCAAAGCGTTTCGCCGTTTGCGGAAGAAGTCTGATGTAGAACAAGTAGCAGAAGCATACATGCTCAAGAGGGATCACCCGAAATTCAAAGGCAACTGAATTTCGGCAACCGGGCATCGAAGTCGGAATGCCGCGAAACTCACCGAGTCAAAGCGTTTCGCCGTTTGCGGAAGAAGTCTGATGTAGAACAAGTAGCAGAAGCATACATGCTCAAGAGGGATCACCCGAAATTCAAAGGCAACTGAATTTCGGCAAACGGGGCATCGAAGTCGGAATGCCGCGAAACTCACCGAGTCAAAGCGTTTCGCCGTTTGCGGAAGAAGTCTGATGTAGAACAAGTAGCAGAAGCATACATGCTCAAGAGGGATCACCCGAAATTCAAAGGCAACTGAATTTCGGCAACCGGGGCATCGAAGTCGGAATGCCGCGAAACTCACCGAGTCAAAGCGTTTCGCCGTTTGCGGAAGAAGTCTGATGTAGAACAAGTAGCAGAAGCATACATGCTCAAGAGGGATCACCCGAAATTCAAAGGCAACTGAATTTCGGCAACCGGGGCATCGAAGTCGGAATGCCGCGAAACTCACCGAGTCAAAGCGTTTCGCCTTTGCGGAAGAAGTCTGATGTAGAACAAGTAGCAGAAGCATACATGCTCAAGAGGGATCACCCGAAATTCAAAGGCAACTGAATTTCGGCAACCGGGGCATCGAAGTCGGAATGCCGCGAAACTCACCGAGTCAAAGCGTTTCGCCGTTTGCGGAAGAAGTCTGATGTAGAACAAGTAGCAGAAGCATACATGCTCAAGAGGGATCACCCGAAATTCAAAGGCAACTGAATTTCGGCAACCGGGGCATCGAAGTCGGAATGCCGCGAAACTCACCGAGTCAAAGCGTTTCGCCGTTTGCGGAAGAAGTCTGATGTAGAACAAGTAGCAGAAGCATACATGCTCAAGAGGGATCACCCGAAATTCAAAGGCAACTGAATTTCGGCAACCGGGGCATCGAAGTCGGAATGCCGCGAAACTCACCGAGTCAAAGCGTTTCGCCGTTTGCGGAAGTTGATGTAGAACAAGTAGCAGAAGCATACATGCTCAAGAGGGATCACCCGAAATTCAAAGGCAACTGAATTTCGGCAACCGGGGCATCGAAGTCGGAATGCCGCGAAACTCACCGAGTCAAAGCGTTTCGCCGTTTGCGGAAGAAGTCTGATGTAGAACAAGTAGCAGAAGCATACATGCTCAAGAGGGATCACCCGAAATTCAAAGGCAACTGAATTTCGTCGGCAGGGGGCGGAATCGAAGTCGGAATGCGCGAAATCCGAGGAGAAGCGTTTGCTGTTTGCGGTTGAGGGTTGGGGGATGGGTTTGAAGTTGAAGTAGCAAGTAGCCGGCTCAAGAGGGATCATGTGAGGGTCGGTTGCAAGGGCATGGAATTTCGGATTGTGGGGGAAACGAAGGGGAAAGGGGCATGCGGAATCACGAAACTGAGGATGTGATTTTGCCAGGGGAGTCCGATGGGAACGGAAACTCTTGAGGAAGGCATTGCTCAGGAGGGTAGATGGAAGCATGTTCAAAAACACAAGCATTAAAGGGGATGGAATTGGGGCAACGGGGTTTGAAGCCGGGAATGCTGGAGTCAAAGTCGTGCCGTGTGCGCGTTTTTGCGGAAGATGTGTGAAGTAAAAGCAGAAGCATACAATGTGCTCAAGAGGATATC
Organism: Populus alba x Populus x berolinensis; assembly: GCA_029228515.1. Classification (NCBI taxonomy): domain Eukaryota; kingdom Viridiplantae; phylum Streptophyta; class Magnoliopsida; order Malpighiales; family Salicaceae; genus Populus; species Populus alba x Populus x berolinensis. The sequence goes on along the minus strand of CM055352.1, from coordinate 18,048,839 downwards.
ACCCGAAATTCAAGGCAACTGAATTTCGGCAACCGGGCATCGAAGTCGGAATGCCGCGAAACTCACCGAGTCAAAGCGTTTCGCGTTTGCGGAAGAAGTCTGATGTAGAACAAGTAGCAGAAGCATACATGCTCAAGAGGGATCACCCGAAATTCAAAGGCAACTGAATTTCGGCAACCGGGGCATCGAAGTCGGAATGCCGCGAAACTCACCGAGTCAAAGCGTTTCGCCGTTTGCGGAAGAAGTCTGATGTAGAACAAGTAGCAGAAGCATACATGCTCAAGAGGGATCACCCGAAATTCAAAGGCAACTGAATTTCGGCAACCGGGGCATCGAAGTCGGAATGCCGCGAAACTCACCGAGTCAAAGCGTTTCGCCGTTTGCGGAAGAAGTCTGATGTAGAACAAGTAGCAGAAGCATACATGCTCAAGAGGGATCACCCGAAATTCAAAGGCAACTGAATTTCGGCAACGGGGCATCGAAGTCGGAATGCCGCGAAACTCACCGAGTCAAAGCGTTTCGCCGTTTGCGGAAGAAGTCTGATGTAGAACAAGTAGCAGAAGCATACATGCTCAAGAGGGATCACCCGAAATTCAAAGGCAACTGAATTTCGGCAACCGGGGCATCGAAGTCGGAATGCCGCGAAACTCACCGAGTCAAAGCGTTTCGCCGTTTGCGGAAGAAGTCTGATGTAGAACAAGTAGCAGAAGCATACATGCTCAAGAGGGATCACCCGAAATTCAAAGGCAACTGAATTTCGGCAACCGGGGCATCGAAGTCGGAATGCCGCGAAACTCACCGAGTCAAAGCGTTTCGCCGTTTGCGGAAGAAGTCTGATGTAGAACAAGTAGCAGAAGCATACATGCTCAAGAGGGATCACCCGAAATTCAAAGGCAACTGAATTTCGGCAACCGGGGCATCGAAGTCGGAATGCCGCGAAACTCACCGAGTCAAAGCGTTTCGCCGTTTGCGGAAGAAGTCTGATGTAGAACAAGTAGCAGAAGCATACATGCTCAAGAGGGATCACCCGAAATTCAAAGGCAACTGAATTTCGGCAACCGGGGCATCGAAGTCGGAATGCCGCGAAACTCACCGAGTCAAAGCGTTTCGCCGTTTGCGGAAGAAGTCTGATGTAGAACAAGTAGCAGAAGCATACATGCTCAAGAGGGATCACCCGAAATTCAAAGGCAACTGAATTTCGGCAACCGGGGCATCGAAGTCGGAATGCCGCGAAACTCACCGAGTCAAAGCGTTTCGCCGTTTGCGGAAGAAGTCTGATGTAGAACAAGTAGCAGAAGCATACATGCTCAAGAGGGATCACCCGAAATTCAAAGGCAACTGAATTTCGGCAACCGGGGCATCGAAGTCGGAATGCCGCGAAACTCACCGAGTCAAAGCGTTTCGCCGTTTGCGGAAGAAGTCTGATGTAGAACAAGTAGCAGAAGCATACATGCTCAAGAGGGATCACCCGAAATTCAAAGGCAACTGAATTTCGGCAACCGGGGCATCGAAGTCGGAATGCCGCGAAACTCACCGAGTCAAAGCGTTTCGCCGTTTGCGGAAGAAGTCTGATGTAGAACAAGTAGCAGAAGCATACATGCTCAAGAGGGATCACCCGAAATTCAAAGGCAACTGAATTTCGGCAACCGGGGCATCGAAGTCGGAATGCCGCGAAACTCACCGAGTCAAAGCGTTTCGCCGTTTGCGGAAGAAGTCTGATGTAGAACAAGTAGCAGAAGCATACATGCTCAAGAGGGATCACCCGAAATTCAAAGGCAACTGAATTTCGGCAACCGGGGCATCGAAGTCGGAATGCCGCGAAACTCACCGAGTCAAAGCGTTTCGCCGTTTGCGGAAGAAGTCTGATGTAGAACAAGTAGCAGAAGCATACATGCTCAAGAGGGATCACCCGAAATTCAAAGGCAACTGAATTTCGGCAACCGGGGCATCGAAGTCGGAATGCCGCGAAACTCACCGAGTCAAAGCGTTTCGCCGTTTGCGGAAGAAGTCTGATGTAGAACAAGTAGCAGAAGCATACATGCTCAAGAGGGATCACCCGAAATTCAAAGGCAACTGAATTTCGGCAACCGGGGCATCGAAGTCGGAATGCCGCGAAACTCACCGAGTCAAAGCGTTTCGCCGTTTGCGGAAGAAGTCTGATGTAGAACAAGTAGCAGAAGCATACATGCTCAAGAGGGATCACCCGAAATTCAAAGGCAACTGAATTTCGGCAACCGGGGCATCGAAGTCGGAATGCCGCGAAACTCACCGAGTCAAAGCGTTTCGCCGTTTGCGGAAGAAGTCTGATGTAGAACAAGTAGCAGAAGCATACATGCTCAAGAGGGATCACCCGAAATTCAAAGGCAACTGAATTTCGGCAACCGGGGCATCGAAGTCGGAATGCCGCGAAACTCACCGAGTCAAAGCGTTTCGCCGTTTGCGGAAGAAGTCTGATGTAGAACAAGTAGCAGAAGCATACATGCTCAAGAGGGATCACCCGAAATTCAAAGGCAACTGAATTTCGGCAACCGGGGCATCGAAGTCGGAATGCCGCGAAACTCACCGAGTCAAAGCGTTTCGCCGTTTGCGGAAGAAGTCTGATGTAGAACAAGTAGCAGAAGCATACATGCTCAAGAGGGATCACCCGAAATTCAAAGGCAACTGAATTTCGGCAACCGGGGCATCGAAGTCGGAATGCCGCGAAACTCACCGAGTCAAAGCGTTTCGCCGTTTGCGGAAGAAGTCTGATGTAGAACAAGTAGCAGAAGCATACATGCTCAAGAGGGATCACCCGAAATTCAAAGGCAACTGAATTTCGGCAACCGGGGCATCGAAGTCGGAATGCCGCGAAACTCACCGAGTCAAAGCGTTTCGCCGTTTGCGGAAGAAGTCTGATGTAGAACAAGTAGCAGAAGCATACATGCTCAAGAGGGATCACCCGAAATTCAAAGGCAACTGAATTTCGGCAACCGGGGCATCGAAGTCGGAATGCCGCGAAACTCACCGAGTCAAAGCGTTTCGCCGTTTGCGGAAGAAGTCTGATGTAGAACAAGTAGCAGAAGCATACATGCTCAAGAGGGATCACCCGAAATTCAAAGGCAACTGAATTTCGGCAACCGGGGCATCGAAGTCGGAATGCCGCGAAACTCACCGAGTCAAAGCGTTTCGCCGTTTGCGGAAGAAGTCTGATGTAGAACAAGTAGCAGAAGCATACATGCTCAAGAGGGATCACCCGAAATTCAAAGGCAACTGAATTTCGGCAACCGGGGCATCGAAGTCGGAATGCCGCGAAACTCACCGAGTCAAAGCGTTTCGCCGTTTGCGGAAGAAGTCTGATGTAGAACAAGTAGCAGAAGCATACATGCTCAAGAGGGATCACCCGAAATTCAAAGGCAACTGAATTTCGGCAACCGGGGCATCGAAGTCGGAATGCCGCGAAACTCACCGAGTCAAAGCGTTTCGCCGTTTGCGGAAGAAGTCTGATGTAGAACAAGTAGCAGAAGCATACATGCTCAAGAGGGATCACCCGAAATTCAAAGGCAACTGAATTTCGGCAACCGGGGCATCGAAGTCGGAATGCCGCGAAACTCACCGAGTCAAAGCGTTTCGCCGTTTGCGGAAGAAGTCTGATGTAGAACAAGTAGCAGAAGCATACATGCTCAAGAGGGATCACCCGAAATTCAAAGGCAACTGAATTTCGGCAACCGGGGCATCGAAGTCGGAATGCCGCGAAACTCACCGAGTCAAAGCGTTTCGCCGTTTGCGGAAGAAGTCTGATGTAGAACAAGTAGCAGAAGCATACATGCTCAAGAGGGATCACCCGAAATTCAAAGGCAACTGAATTTCGGCAACCGGGGCATCGAAGTCGGAATGCCGCGAAACTCACCGAGTCAAAGCGTTTCGCCGTTTGCGGAAGAAGTCTGATGTAGAACAAGTAGCAGAAGCATACATGCTCAAGAGGGATCACCCGAAATTCAAAGGCAACTGAATTTCGGCAACCGGGGCATCGAAGTCGGAATGCCGCGAAACTCACCGAGTCAAAGCGTTTCGCCGTTTGCGGAAGAAGTCTGATGTAGAACAAGTAGCAGAAGCATACATGCTCAAGAGGGATCACCCGAAATTCAAAGGCAACTGAATTTCGGCAACCGGGGCATCGAAGTCGGAATGCCGCGAAACTCACCGAGTCAAAGCGTTTCGCCGTTTGCGGAAGAAGTCTGATGTAGAACAAGTAGCAGAAGCATACATGCTCAAGAGGGATCACCCGAAATTCAAAGGCAACTGAATTTCGGCAACCGGGGCATCGAAGTCGGAATGCCGCGAAACTCACCGAGTCAAAGCGTTTCGCCGTTTGCGGAAGAAGTCTGATGTAGAACAAGTAGCAGAAGCATACATGCTCAAGAGGGATCACCCGAAATTCAAAGGCAACTGAATTTCGGCAACCGGGGCATCGAAGTCGGAATGCCGCGAAACTCACCGAGTCAAAGCGTTTCGCCGTTTGCGGAAGAAGTCTGATGTAGAACAAGTAGCAGAAGCATACATGCTCAAGAGGGATCACCCGAAATTCAAAGGCAACTGAATTTCGGCAACCGGGGCATCGAAGTCGGAATGCCGCGAAACTCACCGAGTCAAAGCGTTTCGCCGTTTGCGGAAGAAGTCTGATGTAGAACAAGTAGCAGAAGCATACATGCTCAAGAGGGATCACCCGAAATTCAAAGGCAACTGAATTTCGGCAACCGGGGCATCGAAGTCGGAATGCCGCGAAACTCACCGAGTCAAAGCGTTTCGCCGTTTGCGGAAGAAGTCTGATGTAGAACAAGTAGCAGAAGCATACATGCTCAAGAGGGATCACCCGAAATTCAAAGGCAACTGAATTTCGGCAACCGGGGCATCGAAGTCGGAATGCCGCGAAACTCACCGAGTCAAAGCGTTTCGCCGTTTGCGGAAGAAGTCTGATGTAGAACAAGTAGCAGAAGCATACATGCTCAAGAGGGATCACCCGAAATTCAAAGGCAACTGAATTTCGGCAACCGGGGCATCGAAGTCGGAATGCCGCGAAACTCACCGAGTCAAAGCGTTTCGCCGTTTGCGGAAGAAGTCTGATGTAGAACAAGTAGCAGAAGCATACATGCTCAAGAGGGATCACCCGAAATTCAAAGGCAACTGAATTTCGGCAACCGGGGCATCGAAGTCGGAATGCCGCGAAACTCACCGAGTCAAAGCGTTTCGCCGTTTGCGGAAGAAGTCTGATGTAGAACAAGTAGCAGAAGCATACATGCTCAAGAGGGATCACCCGAAATTCAAAGGCAACTGAATTTCGGCAACCGGGGCATCGAAGTCGGAATGCCGCGAAACTCACCGAGTCAAAGCGTTTCGCCGTTTGCGGAAGAAGTCTGATGTAGAACAAGTAGCAGAAGCATACATGCTCAAGAGGGATCACCCGAAATTCAAAGGCAACTGAATTTCGGCAACCGGGCATCGAAGTCGGAATGCCGCGAAACTCACCGAGTCAAAGCGTTTCGCCGTTTGCGGAAGAAGTCTGATGTAGAACAAGTAGCAGAAGCATACATGCTCAAGAGGGATCACCCGAAATTCAAAGGCAACTGAATTTCGGCAACCGGGGCATCGAAGTCGGAATGCCGCGAAACTCACCGAGTCAAAGCGTTTCGCCGTTTGCGGAAGAAGTCTGATGTAGAACAAGTAGCAGAAGCATACATGCTCAAGAGGGATCACCCGAAATTCAAAGGCAACTGAATTTCGGCAACCGGGGCATCGAAGTCGGAATGCCGCGAAACTCACCGAGTCAAAGCGTTTCGCCGTTTGCGGAAGAAGTCTGATGTAGAACAAGTAGCAGAAGCATACATGCTCAAGAGGGATCACCCGAAATTCAAAGGCAACTGAATTTCGGCAACCGGGGCATCGAAGTCGGAATGCCGCGAAACTCACCGAGTCAAAGCGTTTCGCCGTTTGCGGAAGAAGTCTGATGTAGAACAAGTAGCAGAAGCATACATGCTCAAGAGGGATCACCCGAAATTCAAAGGCAACTGAATTTCGGCAACCGGGGCATCGAAGTCGGAATGCCGCGAAACTCACCGAGTCAAAGCGTTTCGCCGTTTGCGGAAGAAGTCTGATGTAGAACAAGTAGCAGAAGCATACATGCTCAAGAGGGATCACCCGAAATTCAAAGGCAACTGAATTTCGGCAACCGGGGCATCGAAGTCGGAATGCCGCGAAACTCACCGAGTCAAAGCGTTTCGCCGTTTGCGGAAGAAGTCTGATGTAGAACAAGTAGCAGAAGCATACATGCTCAAGAGGGATCACCCGAAATTCAAAGGCAACTGAATTTCGGCAACCGGGGCATCGAAGTCGGAATGCCGCGAAACTCACCGAGTCAAAGCGTTTCGCCGTTTGCGGAAGAAGTCTGATGTAGAACAAGTAGCAGAAGCATACATGCTCAAGAGGGATCACCCGAAATTCAAAGGCAACTGAATTTCGGCAACCGGGGCATCGAAGTCGGAATGCCGCGAAACTCACCGAGTCAAAGCGTTTCGCCGTTTGCGGAAGAAGTCTGATGTAGAACAAGTAGCAGAAGCATACATGCTCAAGAGGGATCACCCGAAATTCAAAGGCAACTGAATTTCGGCAACCGGGGCATCGAAGTCGGAATGCCGCGAAACTCACCGAGTCAAAGCGTTTCGCCGTTTGCGGAAGAAGTCTGATGTAGAACAAGTAGCAGAAGCATACATGCTCAAGAGGGATCACCCGAAATTCAAAGGCAACTGAATTTCGGCAACCGGGGCATCGAAGTCGGAATGCCGCGAAACTCACCGAGTCAAAGCGTTTCGCCGTTTGCGGAAGAAGTCTGATGTAGAACAAGTAGCAGAAGCATACATGCTCAAGAGGGATCACCCGAAATTCAAAGGCAACTGAATTTCGGCAACCGGGGCATCGAAGTCGGAATGCCGCGAAACTCACCGAGTCAAAGCGTTTCGCCGTTTGCGGAAGAAGTCTGATGTAGAACAAGTAGCAGAAGCATACATGCTCAAGAGGGATCACCCGAAATTCAAAGGCAACTGAATTTCGGCAACCGGGGCATCGAAGTCGGAATGCCGCGAAACTCACCGAGTCAAAGCGTTTCGCCGTTTGCGGAAGAAGTCTGATGTAGAACAAGTAGCAGAAGCATACATGCTCAAGAGGGATCACCCGAAATTCAAAGGCAACTGAATTTCGGCAACCGGGGCATCGAAGTCGGAATGCCGCGAAACTCACCGAGTCAAAGCGTTTCGCCGTTTGCGGAAGAAGTCTGATGTAGAACAAGTAGCAGAAGCATACATGCTCAAGAGGGATCACCCGAAATTCAAAGGCAACTGAATTTCGGCAACCGGGGCATCGAAGTCGGAATGCCGCGAAACTCACCGAGTCAAAGCGTTTCGCCGTTTGCGGAAGAAGTCTGATGTAGAACAAGTAGCAGAAGCATACATGCTCAAGAGGGATCACCCGAAATTCAAAGGCAACTGAATTTCGGCAACCGGGGCATCGAAGTCGGAATGCCGCGAAACTCACCGAGTCAAAGCGTTTCGCCGTTTGCGGAAGAAGTCTGATGTAGAACAAGTAGCAGAAGCATACATGCTCAAGAGGGATCACCCGAAATTCAAAGGCAACTGAATTTCGGCAACCGGGGCATCGAAGTCGGAATGCCGCGAAACTCACCGAGTCAAAGCGTTTCGCCGTTTGCGGAAGAAGTCTGATGTAGAACAAGTAGCAGAAGCATACATGCTCAAGAGGGATCACCCGAAATTCAAAGGCAACTGAATTTCGGCAACCGGGGCATCGAAGTCGGAATGCCGCGAAACTCACCGAGTCAAAGCGTTTCGCCGTTTGCGGAAGAAGTCTGATGTAGAACAAGTAGCAGAAGCATACATGCTCAAGAGGGATCACCCGAAATTCAAAGGCAACTGAATTTCGGCAACCGGGGCATCGAAGTCGGAATGCCGCGAAACTCACCGAGTCAAAGCGTTTCGCCGTTTGCGGAAGAAGTCTGATGTAGAACAAGTAGCAGAAGCATACATGCTCAAGAGGGATCACCCGAAATTCAAAGGCAACTGAATTTCGGCAACCGGGGCATCGAAGTCGGAATGCCGCGAAACTCACCGAGTCAAAGCGTTTCGCCGTTTGCGGAAGAAGTCTGATGTAGAACAAGTAGCAGAAGCATACATGCTCAAGAGGGATCACCCGAAATTCAAAGGCAACTGAATTTCGGCAACCGGGGCATCGAAGTCGGAATGCCGCGAAACTCACCGAGTCAAAGCGTTTCGCCGTTTGCGGAAGAAGTCTGATGTAGAACAAGTAGCAGAAGCATACATGCTCAAGAGGGATCACCCGAAATTCAAAGGCAACTGAATTTCGGCAACCGGGGCATCGAAGTCGGAATGCCGCGAAACTCACCGAGTCAAAGCGTTTCGCCGTTTGCGGAAGAAGTCTGATGTAGAACAAGTAGCAGAAGCATACATGCTCAAGAGGGATCACCCGAAATTCAAAGGCAACTGAATTTCGGCAACCGGGGCATCGAAGTCGGAATGCCGCGAAACTCACCGAGTCAAAGCGTTTCGCCGTTTGCGGAAGAAGTCTGATGTAGAACAAGTAGCAGAAGCATACATGCTCAAGAGGGATCACCCGAAATTCAAAGGCAACTGAATTTCGGCAACCGGGGCATCGAAGTCGGAATGCCGCGAAACTCACCGAGTCAAAGCGTTTCGCCGTTTGCGGAAGAAGTCTGATGTAGAACAAGTAGCAGAAGCATACATGCTCAAGAGGGATCACCCGAAATTCAAAGGCAACTGAATTTCGGCAACCGGGGCATCGAAGTCGGAATGCCGCGAAACTCACCGAGTCAAAGCGTTTCGCCGTTTGCGGAAGAAGTCTGATGTAGAACAAGTAGCAGAAGCATACATGCTCAAGAGGGATCACCCGAAATTCAAAGGCAACTGAATTTCGGCAACCGGGGCATCGAAGTCGGAATGCCGCGAAACTCACCGAGTCAAAGCGTTTCGCCGTTTGCGGAAGAAGTCTGATGTAGAACAAGTAGCAGAAGCATACATGCTCAAGAGGGATCACCCGAAATTCAAAGGCAACTGAATTTCGGCAACCGGGGCATCGAAGTCGGAATGCCGCGAAACTCACCGAGTCAAAGCGTTTCGCCGTTTGCGGAAGAAGTCTGATGTAGAACAAGTAGCAGAAGCATACATGCTCAAGAGGGATCACCCGAAATTCAAAGGCAACTGAATTTCGGCAACCGGGGCATCGAAGTCGGAATGCCGCGAAACTCACCGAGTCAAAGCGTTTCGCCGTTTGCGGAAGAAGTCTGATGTAGAACAAGTAGCAGAAGCATACATGCTCAAGAGGGATCACCCGAAATTCAAAGGCAACTGAATTTCGGCAACCGGGGCATCGAAGTCGGAATGCCGCGAAACTCACCGAGTCAAAGCGTTTCGCCGTTTGCGGAAGAAGTCTGATGTAGAACAAGTAGCAGAAGCATACATGCTCAAGAGGGATCACCCGAAATTCAAAGGCAACTGAATTTCGGCAACCGGGCATCGAAGTCGGAATGCCGCGAAACTCACCGAGTCAAAGCGTTTCGCCGTTTGCGGAAGAAGTCTGATGTAGAACAAGTAGCAGAAGCATACATGCTCAAGAGGGATCACCCGAAATTCAAAGGCAACTGAATTTCGGCAACCGGGGCATCGAAGTCGGAATGCCGCGAAACTCACCGAGTCAAAGCGTTTCGCCGTTTGCGGAAGAAGTCTGATGTAGAACAAGTAGCAGAAGCATACATGCTCAAGAGGGATCACCCGAAATTCAAAGGCAACTGAATTTCGGCAACCGGGGCATCGAAGTCGGAATGCCGCGAAACTCACCGAGTCAAAGCGTTTCGCCGTTTGCGGAAGAAGTCTGATGTAGAACAAGTAGCAGAAGCATACATGCTCAAGAGGGATCACCCGAAATTCAAAGGCAACTGAATTTCGGCAACCGGGGCATCGAAGTCGGAATGCCGCGAAACTCACCGAGTCAAAGCGTTTCGCCGTTTGCGGAAGAAGTCTGATGTAGAACAAGTAGCAGAAGCATACATGCTCAAGAGGGATCACCCGAAATTCAAAGGCAACTGAATTTCGGCAACCGGGGCATCGAAGTCGGAATGCCGCGAAACTCACCGAGTCAAAGCGTTTCGCCGTTTGCGGAAGAAGTCTGATGTAGAACAAGTAGCAGAAGCATACATGCTCAAGAGGGATCACCCGAAATTCAAAGGCAACTGAATTTCGGCAACGGGGCATCGAAGTCGGAATGCCGCGAAACTCACCGAGTCAAAGCGTTTCGCCGTTTGCGGAAGAAGTCTGATGTAGAACAAGTAGCAGAAGCATACATGCTCAAGAGGGATCACCCGAAATTCAAAGGCAACTGAATTTCGGCAACCGGGGCATCGAAGTCGGAATGCCGCGAAACTCACCGAGTCAAAGCGTTTCGCCGTTTGCGGAAGAAGTCTGATGTAGAACAAGTAGCAGAAGCATACATGCTCAAGAGGGATCACCCGAAATTCAAAGGCAACTGAATTTCGGCAACCGGGGCATCGAAGTCGGAATGCCGCGAAACTCACCGAGTCAAAGCGTTTCGCCGTTTGCGGAAGAAGTCTGATGTAGAACAAGTAGCAGAAGCATACATGCTCAAGAGGGATCACCCGAAATTCAAAGGCAACTGAATTTCGGCAACCGGGGCATCGAAGTCGGAATGCCGCGAAACTCACCGAGTCAAAGCGTTTCGCCGTTTGCGGAAGAAGTCTGATGTAGAACAAGTAGCAGAAGCATACATGCTCAAGAGGGATCACCCGAAATTCAAAGGCAACTGAATTTCGGCAACCGGGGCATCGAAGTCGGAATGCCGCGAAACTCACCGAGTCAAAGCGTTTCGCCGTTTGCGGAAGAAGTCTGATGTAGAACAAGTAGCAGAAGCATACATGCTCAAGAGGGATCACCCGAAATTCAAAGGCAACTGAATTTCGGCAACCGGGGCATCGAAGTCGGAATGCCGCGAAACTCACCGAGTCAAAGCGTTTCGCCGTTTGCGGAAGAAGTCTGATGTAGAACAAGTAGCAGAAGCATACATGCTCAAGAGGGATCACCCGAAATTCAAAGGCAACTGAATTTCGGCAACCGGGGCATCGAAGTCGGAATGCCGCGAAACTCACCGAGTCAAAGCGTTTCGCCGTTTGCGGAAGAAGTCTGATGTAGAACAAGTAGCAGAAGCATACATGCTCAAGAGGGATCACCCGAAATTCAAAGGCAACTGAATTTCGGCAACCGGGGCATCGAAGTCGGAATGCCGCGAAACTCACCGAGTCAAAGCGTTTCGCCGTTTGCGGAAGAAGTCTGATGTAGAACAAGTAGCAGAAGCATACATGCTCAAGAGGGATCACCCGAAATTCAAAGGCAACTGAATTTCGGCAACCGGGGCATCGAAGTCGGAATGCCGCGAAACTCACCGAGTCAAAGCGTTTCGCCGTTTGCGGAAGAAGTCTGATGTAGAACAAGTAGCAGAAGCATACATGCTCAAGAGGGATCACCCGAAATTCAAAGGCAACTGAATTTCGGCAACCGGGGCATCGAAGTCGGAATGCCGCGAAACTCACCGAGTCAAAGCGTTTCGCCGTTTGCGGAAGAAGTCTGATGTAGAACAAGTAGCAGAAGCATACATGCTCAAGAGGGATCACCCGAAATTCAAAGGCAACTGAATTTCGGCAACCGGGGCATCGAAGTCGGAATGCCGCGAAACTCACCGAGTCAAAGCGTTTCGCCGTTTGCGGAAGAAGTCTGATGTAGAACAAGTAGCAGAAGCATACATGCTCAAGAGGGATCACCCGAAATTCAAAGGCAACTGAATTTCGGCAACCGGGGCATCGAAGTCGGAATGCCGCGAAACTCACCGAGTCAAAGCGTTTCGCCGTTTGCGGAAGAAGTCTGATGTAGAACAAGTAGCAGAAGCATACATGCTCAAGAGGGATCACCCGAAATTCAAAGGCAACTGAATTTCGGCAACCGGGGCATCGAAGTCGGAATGCCGCGAAACTCACCGAGTCAAAGCGTTTCGCCGTTTGCGGAAGAAGTCTGATGTAGAACAAGTAGCAGAAGCATACATGCTCAAGAGGGATCACCCGAAATTCAAAGGCAACTGAATTTCGGCAACCGGGGCATCGAAGTCGGAATGCCGCGAAACTCACCGAGTCAAAGCGTTTCGCCGTTTGCGGAAGAAGTCTGATGTAGAACAAGTAGCAGAAGCATACATGCTCAAGAGGGATCACCCGAAATTCAAAGGCAACTGAATTTCGGCAACGGGGCATCGAAGTCGGAATGCCGCGAAACTCACCGAGTCAAAGCGTTTCGCCGTTTGCGGAAGAAGTCTGATGTAGAACAAGTAGCAGAAGCATACATGCTCAAGAGGGATCACCCGAAATTCAAAGGCAACTGAATTTCGGCAACCGGGGCATCGAAGTCGGAATGCCGCGAAACTCACCGAGTCAAAGCGTTTCGCCGTTTGCGGAAGAAGTCTGATGTAGAACAAGTAGCAGAAGCATACATGCTCAAGAGGGATCACCCGAAATTCAAAGGCAACTGAATTTCGGCAACCGGGGCATCGAAGTCGGAATGCCGCGAAACTCACCGAGTCAAAGCGTTTCGCCGTTTGCGGAAGAAGTCTGATGTAGAACAAGTAGCAGAAGCATACATGCTCAAGAGGGATCACCCGAAATTCAAAGGCAACTGAATTTCGGCAACCGGGGCATCGAAGTCGGAATGCCGCGAAACTCACCGAGTCAAAGCGTTTCGCCGTTTGCGGAAGAAGTCTGATGTAGAACAAGTAGCAGAAGCATACATGCTCAAGAGGGATCACCCGAAATTCAAAGGCAACTGAATTTCGGCAACCGGGGCATCGAAGTCGGAATGCCGCGAAACTCACCGAGTCAAAGCGTTTCGCCGTTTGCGGAAGAAGTCTGATGTAGAACAAGTAGCAGAAGCATACATGCTCAAGAGGGATCACCCGAAATTCAAAGGCAACTGAATTTCGGCAACCGGGGCATCGAAGTCGGAATGCCGCGAAACTCACCGAGTCAAAGCGTTTCGCCGTTTGCGGAAGAAGTCTGATGTAGAACAAGTAGCAGAAGCATACATGCTCAAGAGGGATCACCCGAAATTCAAAGGCAACTGAATTTCGGCAACCGGGGCATCGAAGTCGGAATGCCGCGAAACTCACCGAGTCAAAGCGTTTCGCCGTTTGCGGAAGAAGTCTGATGTAGAACAAGTAGCAGAAGCATACATGCTCAAGAGGGATCACCCGAAATTCAAAGGCAACTGAATTTCGGCAACCGGGGCATCGAAGTCGGAATGCCGCGAAACTCACCGAGTCAAAGCGTTTCGCCGTTTGCGGAAGAAGTCTGATGTAGAACAAGTAGCAGAAGCATACATGCTCAAGAGGGATCACCCGAAATTCAAAGGCAACTGAATTTCGGCAACCGGGGCATCGAAGTCGGAATGCCGCGAAACTCACCGAGTCAAAGCGTTTCGCCGTTTGCGGAAGAAGTCTGATGTAGAACAAGTAGCAGAAGCATACATGCTCAAGAGGGATCACCCGAAATTCAAAGGCAACTGAATTTCGGCAACCGGGGCATCGAAGTCGGAATGCCGCGAAACTCACCGAGTCAAAGCGTTTCGCCGTTTGCGGAAGAAGTCTGATGTAGAACAAGTAGCAGAAGCATACATGCTCAAGAGGGATCACCCGAAATTCAAAGGCAACTGAATTTCGGCAACCGGGGCATCGAAGTCGGAATGCGCGAAACTCACCGAGTCAAAGCGTTTCGCCGTTTGCGGAAGAAGTCTGATGTAGAACAAGTAGCAGAAGCATACATGCTCAAGAGGGATCACCCGAAATTCAAAGGCAACTGAATTTCGGCAACCGGGGCATCGAAGTCGGAATGCCGCGAAACTCACCGAGTCAAAGCGTTTCGCCGTTTGCGGAAGAAGTCTGATGTAGAACAAGTAGCAGAAGCATACATGCTCAAGAGGGATCACCCGAAATTCAAAGGCAACTGAATTTCGGCAACCGGGGCATCGAAGTCGGAATGCCGCGAAACTCACCGAGTCAAAGCGTTTCGCCGTTTGCGGAAGAAGTCTGATGTAGAACAAGTAGCAGAAGCATACATGCTCAAGAGGGATCACCCGAAATTCAAAGGCAACTGAATTTCGGCAACCGGGGCATCGAAGTCGGAATGCCGCGAAACTCACCGAGTCAAAGCGTTTCGCCGTTTGCGGAAGAAGTCTGATGTAGAACAAGTAGCAGAAGCATACATGCTCAAGAGGGATCACCCGAAATTCAAAGGCAACTGAATTTCGGCAACCGGGGCATCGAAGTCGGAATGCCGCGAAACTCACCGAGTCAAAGCGTTTCGCCGTTTGCGGAAGAAGTCTGATGTAGAACAAGTAGCAGAAGCATACATGCTCAAGAGGGATCACCCGAAATTCAAAGGCAACTGAATTTCGGCAACCGGGGCATCGAAGTCGGAATGCCGCGAAACTCACCGAGTCAAAGCGTTTCGCCGTTTGCGGAAGAAGTCTGATGTAGAACAAGTAGCAGAAGCATACATGCTCAAGAGGGATCACCCGAAATTCAAAGGCAACTGAATTTCGGCAACCGGGGCATCGAAGTCGGAATGCCGCGAAACTCACCGAGTCAAAGCGTTTCGCCGTTTGCGGAAGAAGTCTGATGTAGAACAAGTAGCAGAAGCATACATGCTCAAGAGGGATCACCCGAAATTCAAAGGCAACTGAATTTCGGCAACCGGGGCATCGAAGTCGGAATGCCGCGAAACTCACCGAGTCAAAGCGTTTCGCCGTTTGCGGAAGAAGTCTGATGTAGAACAAGTAGCAGAAGCATACATGCTCAAGAGGGATCACCCGAAATTCAAAGGCAACTGAATTTCGGCAACCGGGGCATCGAAGTCGGAATGCCGCGAAACTCACCGAGTCAAAGCGTTTCGCCGTTTGCGGAAGAAGTCTGATGTAGAACAAGTAGCAGAAGCATACATGCTCAAGAGGGATCACCCGAAATTCAAAGGCAACTGAATTTCGGCAACCGGGGCATCGAAGTCGGAATGCCGCGAAACTCACCGAGTCAAAGCGTTTCGCCGTTTGCGGAAGAAGTCTGATGTAGAACAAGTAGCAGAAGCATACATGCTCAAGAGGGATCACCCGAAATTCAAAGGCAACTGAATTTCGGCAACCGGGGCATCGAAGTCGGAATGCCGCGAAACTCACCGAGTCAAAGCGTTTCGCCGTTTGCGGAAGAAGTCTGATGTAGAACAAGTAGCAGAAGCATACATGCTCAAGAGGGATCACCCGAAATTCAAAGGCAACTGAATTTCGGCAACCGGGGCATCGAAGTCGGAATGCCGCGAAACTCACCGAGTCAAAGCGTTTCGCCGTTTGCGGAAGAAGTCTGATGTAGAACAAGTAGCAGAAGCATACATGCTCAAGAGGGATCACCCGAAATTCAAAGGCAACTGAATTTCGGCAACCGGGGCATCGAAGTCGGAATGCCGCGAAACTCACCGAGTCAAAGCGTTTCGCCGTTTGCGGAAGAAGTCTGATGTAGAACAAGTAGCAGAAGCATACATGCTCAAGAGGGATCACCCGAAATTCAAAGGCAACTGAATTTCGGCAACCGGGGCATCGAAGTCGGAATGCCGCGAAACTCACCGAGTCAAAGCGTTTCGCCGTTTGCGGAAGAAGTCTGATGTAGAACAAGTAGCAGAAGCATACATGCTCAAGAGGGATCACCCGAAATTCAAAGGCAACTGAATTTCGGCAACCGGGGCATCGAAGTCGGAATGCCGCGAAACTCACCGAGTCAAAGCGTTTCGCCGTTTGCGGAAGAAGTCTGATGTAGAACAAGTAGCAGAAGCATACATGCTCAAGAGGGATCACCCGAAATTCAAAGGCAACTGAATTTCGGCAACCGGGGCATCGAAGTCGGAATGCCGCGAAACTCACCGAGTCAAAGCGTTTCGCCGTTTGCGGAAGAAGTCTGATGTAGAACAAGTAGCAGAAGCATACATGCTCAAGAGGGATCACCCGAAATTCAAAGGCAACTGAATTTCGGCAACCGGGGCATCGAAGTCGGAATGCCGCGAAACTCACCGAGTCAAAGCGTTTCGCCGTTTGCGGAAGAAGTCTGATGTAGAACAAGTAGCAGAAGCATACATGCTCAAGAGGGATCACCCGAAATTCAAAGGCAACTGAATTTCGGCAACCGGGGCATCGAAGTCGGAATGCCGCGAAACTCACCGAGTCAAAGCGTTTCGCCGTTTGCGGAAGAAGTCTGATGTAGAACAAGTAGCAGAAGCATACATGCTCAAGAGGGATCACCCGAAATTCAAAGGCAACTGAATTTCGGCAACCGGGGCATCGAAGTCGGAATGCCGCGAAACTCACCGAGTCAAAGCGTTTCGCCGTTTGCGGAAGAAAGTCTGATGTAGAACAAGTAGCAGAAGCATACATGCTCAAGAGGGATCACCCGAAATTCAAAGGCAACTGAATTTCGGCAACCGGGGCATCGAAGTCGGAATGCCGCGAAACTCACCGAGTCAAAGCGTTTCGCCGTTTGCGGAAGAAGTCTGATGTAGAACAAGTAGCAGAAGCATACATGCTCAAGAGGGATCACCCGAAATTCAAAGGCAACTGAATTTCGGCAACCGGGGCATCGAAGTCGGAATGCCGCGAAACTCACCGAGTCAAAGCGTTTCGCCGTTTGCGGAAGAAAGTCTGATGTAGAACAAGTAGCAGAAGCATACATGCTCAAGAGGGATCACCCGAAATTCAAAGGCAACTGAATTTCGGCAACCGGGGCATCGAAGTCGGAATGCCGCGAAACTCACCGAGTCAAAGCGTTTCGCCGTTTGCGGAAGAAAGTCTGATGTAGAACAAGTAGCAGAAGCATACATGCTCAAGAGGGATCACCCGAAATTCAAAGGCAACTGAATTTCGGCAACCGGGGCATCGAAGTCGGAATGCCGCGAAACTCACCGAGTCAAAGCGTTTCGCCGTTTGCGGAAGAAGTCTGATGTAGAACAAGTAGCAGAAGCATACATGCTCAAGAGGGATCACCCGAAATTCAAAGGCAACTGAATTTCGGCAACCGGGGCATCGAAGTCGGAATGCCGCGAAACTCACCGAGTCAAAGCGTTTCGCGTTTGCGGAAGAAGTCTGATGTAGAACAAGTAGCAGAAGCATACATGCTCAAGAGGGATCACCCGAAATTCAAAGGCAACTGAATTTCGGCAACCGGGGCATCGAAGTCGGAATGCCGCGAAACTCACCGAGTCAAAGCGTTTCGCCGTTTGCGGAAGAAGTGTGATGTAGAACAAGTAGCAGAAGCATACATGCTCAAGAGGGATCACCCGAAATTCAAAGGCAACTGAATTTCCTCGAAGTCGCTTCGAAAACTCAAAGCGTTTCGCCGTTTGCGGAAGAAGTCTGATGTAGAACAAGTAGCAGAAGCATACATGCTCAAGAGGGATCACCCGAAATTCAAAGGCAACTGAATTTCGGCAACCGGGCATCGAAGTCGGAATGCCGCGAAACTCACCGAGTCAAAGCGTTTCGCCGTTTGCGGAAGAAGTCTGATGTAGAACAAGTAGCAGAAGCATACATGCTCAAGAGGGATCACCCGAAATTCAAAGGCAACTGAATTTCGGCAACCGGGCATCGAAGTCGGAATGCCGCGAAACTCACCGAGTCAAAGCGTTTCAAGCAGGTTGCGGATAAAGGTGATGTTGATAATGTAGCAGAAGAATACATGCTCAAGAGGATCACGCCGAAATTTCAAAGGCTACTGTTTTTCGGCAAACCGGGGCAATCGGAAGTCGGAAATGCGGCGAAACTCACACGTGTCAAAGCGTTTTCGATGATTGGCGGAAGATGAAATTTTGATGTTAGATCTAAGTTGCATAAGCATACATGCTCAAGAGGGATCACTCGAAAATTCAAAGGCCAAACTGAATTTCTGGGTGCAACCGGGGCATCGAAGTCGGAATGCCGCGAAATTTATCGAGTCAAAGTCAGTTTCGCTGGTTTGCGGAAGGATAGTGTGATGTAGAACATTAATAGCAGATAAAGCATTGACATTGCTCAAGAGGGATCAACCCGATAATTTCTCCAAGGCAACTGAAATTTCGGCAAACGGGGCATCAAAGTCAGAAGTGCCGCCAAAACCTCACCGAGTGTCCAGAAGCGTTTCGCTGTGTTGCGGAAGAAAGTATGGATGTAGAACAAGTTAGCAGAAGCATTACATGCTCAAGAGGGATCACCCGAAATTCCCAATAGTGCAACTGATGTGTTCGGCCAAAAACAGGGGCATCGAAGTCGGAATGCCGCGAAGACCTCAACCGAGTCAAAGCGTTTCGCCGTATTGCAGGAAGGAAAGTCTGAAGTTAGAAACATACAGTTAGCAGAAGCATACATGCATCAAGAGGATCACCTCGAAATTCAAAGGCGAACTGAATTTCGGCAACCGGGTGCAAGTCGAAGTCCGAAATGCCGCGAAACTCACAGACCTCGTCAAAGCGTTTCCGCGATTTGCGGAGAGTAAAAGTGTTGATGTTAGTGTAACAAGTAGCAGAAGCATACATGCTCAAGAGGAAATCACCCAAAATTCAAAGGCAACCAACTAGAAATTTCAGCTAAACCGGGGCATCGAAGTCGGAATGCCACGAAACTCAACCGAGGCAAAGCGTTTCGCTAGTTTGCGGAAGAAGTCTGATGTAGAACAAGTAGCAGAAGCATACATGCTCAAGAGGGATCACCCGAAATTCAAAGGCAACTGAATTTCGGCAACCGGGGCATCGAAGTCGGAATGCCGCGAAACTCACCGTGTCAAAGCGTTTCGCTGTTTGCGGAAGAATGTATGATGTAGAACAAGTAGCAGAAGCATACATGCTCAAGAGGGATCACCCGAAATTCAAAGGCAACTGAATTTCGGCAACCGGGACATCGAAGTCGGAATGCCGCGAAACTCACCGAGTCAAAGGGTTTCGCTGTTTGCGGAAGAAGTCTGATGTTAGAACAAGTAGCAGAAGCATACATGCTCAAGACGGATCACCCAAATTCAAAGGGAACTGAATTTCGGCAAACGGGGGCATCGAGGTCGGAATGGTGCGAAACTCACATAGTGAAAGCGTTTCACCGTTTGCGGAAGAAGTCTGATGTCGAATAAGTAGCGGAAGCATACATGTTCAAGAGGGATCACCCGAAATTCGAAGGCAACTGAATTTCTGCAACCGGGCATCGAAGTCGGAATGCCGCGAAACTCACCAAGTCAAAGCGTTTCTCCGTTTGAGGAAGAAGTGTGATGTAGAACAAGTAGCCGAAGCATACATACTCAAGAGGGATCACCCGAAATTCAAAGGCAACTGAATTTCGGCAACCGGGGCATCGAAGTCGGAATGCCGCGAAACTCACCGAGTCAAAGCTTTTCTGTTTGCGGAAGAAGTGTGATGTAGAACAAGTAGCAGAAGCATACATGCTCAAGAGGGATCACCCGAAGTTCAAAGGCAACTGAATTTCGGCAACCGGGCATCGAAGTCGGAATGCCGCGAAACTCACCGGGTCAAAGCGTTTCGCTGTTTGCGGAAGAAGTCTGATGTAGAACAAGTAGCAGAAGCATACATGCTCAAGAGGGATCACCCGAAATTCAAAGGCAACTGAATTTCGGCAAATGGGGAATCGAAGTCGGAATGCCGCGAAAGTCACCGAGTCAAAGCGTTTCCCTGTTTGCGGAAGAAGTCTGATGTAGAACAAGTAGAAGAAGCATACATGCTCAAGAGGGATCACCCGAAATTCAAAGGCTACTGAATTTCGGCAACCGGGGCATCGAAGTCGGAATGCCGCGAAACTCACCGAGTCAAAGCGTTTCGCTGTTTGCGGAAGAAGTATGATGTAGAACAAGTAGCAGAAGCATACATGCTCAAAGAGGGATCACCCGAAATTCAAAGGCAACTGAATTTTCGGCAACCGGGGCATCGAAGTCGGAATGCCGCGAAACTCACCGAGTCAAAGCGTTTCGCTGTTTGCGGAAGAAAGTCTGATGTAGAACAAGTAGCCAGAAGCATACCATGCTCAAGAGGGATCCCCCGAAATTCAAAGGCAACTGAATGTTCGGCAACCGGGGCATTCGAAGTCGGAATGCCGCGAAACTCACCGAGTCAAAGCGTTTCGGCGTTTGCGGAGGAAGTTGATGTAGAACAAGTAGCAGAAGCATACATGCTCAAGAGGGATCACCCGAAATTCAAAGGCAACTGAATTATCAGCAACCGGGGCATCGAGGTCGGAATTGCCGCGAAACTCACCGAGTCAAAGCGTTTCGCTGTTTGCGGAAGATAGTGTGATGTAGAACAAGTAGCAGAAGCATACATGCTCAAGAGGGATCACCCCGAAATTCAAAGGCAACTGAATTTTCGGCAACCGGGGCATCGAAGTCGGAATGCCGCGAAACTCACCGAGTCAAAGCGTTTCGCCGTTTGCGGAAGAAGTTCTGATGTAGAACAAGTAGCAGAAGCATACATGCTCAAGAGGGATCACCCGAAATTCAAAGGCACAGAATTTCGGCAACCGGGGCATCGAAGTCGGAATGCCGCGAAACTCACCGAGTCAAAGCGTTTCGCCGTTTGCGGAAGAAAGTCTGATGTAGAACAAGTAGCAGAAGCATACATGCTCAAGAGGGATCACCGAAATTCAAAGGCAACTGAATTTCGGCAACCGGGGCATCGAAGTCGGAATGCCGCGAAACTCACCGAGTCAAAGCGTTTCGCCGTTTGCGGAAGAAGTCTGATGTAGAACAAGTAGCAGAAGCATACATGCTCAAGAGGGATCACCCGAAATTCAAAGGCAACTGAATTTCGGCAACGGGCATCGAAGTCGGAATGCCGCGAAAACTCACCGAGTCAAAGCGTTTCGCCGTTTGCGGAAGAAGTTTTGATGTAGAACAAGTAGCAGAAGCATACATGCTCAAGAGGGATCACCCGAAATTCAAAGGCAACTGAATTTCGGCAATGGGGCATCGAAGTCGGAATGCCGCGAAACTCACCGAGTCAAAGCGTTTCGCCGTTTGCGGAAGAAAGTCTGATGTAGAACAAGTAGCAGAAGCATACATGCTCAAGAGGGATCACCCGAAATTCAAAGGCAACTGAATTTCGGCAACCGGGCATCGAAGTCGGAATGCCGCGAAACTCACCGAGTCAAAGCGTTTCGCCGTTTGCGGAAGAAAGTCTGATGTAGAACAAGTAGCAGAAGCATACATGCTCATGAGGGATCACCCGAAATTCAAAGGCAACTAAATTTCGGCAACCGGGGCATCGAAGTCGGAATGCCGCGAAACTCACCGAGTCAAAGCGTTTCGCCGTTTGCGGAAGATGTCTGATGTAGAACAAGTAGCAGTAGCATACATGCTCAAGAGGGATCACCCGAATTTCAAAGGCAACTGAATTTCGGCAACCGGGCATCGAAGTCGGAATGCCGCGAAACTCACCGAGTCAAAGCGTTTCGCCGTTTGCGGAAGAAGTCTGATGTAGAACAAGTAGCAGAAGCATACATGCTCAAGAGGGATCACCCGAAATTCAAAGGCATCTGAATTTCGGCACCCGGGGCATCGAAGTCGGAATGCCGCGAAACTCACCGAGTCAAAGCGTTTCGTTTTGCGGAAGGAAGTCTGATGTAGAACAAGTAGCAGAAGCATACATGCTCAAGAGGGATCACCCGAAATTCAAAGGCAACTGAATTTCGGCAACCGGGCATCGAAGTCGGAATGCCGCGAAACTCACCGAGTCAAAGCGTTTCGCCGTTTGCGGAAGGAAGTCTGATGTAGAACAAGTAGCAGAAGCATACATGCTCAAGAGGGATCACCCGAAATTCAAAGGCAACTGAATTTCGGCAACCGGGGCATCGAAGTCGGAATGCCGCGAAACTCACCGAGTCAAAGCGTTTCGCCGTTTGCGGAAGAAAGTCTGATGTAGAACAAGTAGCAGAAGCATACATGCTCAAGAGGGATCACCCGAAATTCAAAGGCAACTGAATTTCGGCAACCGGGCATCGAAGTCGGAATGCCGCGAAACTCACCGAGTCAAAGCGTTTCGCCGTTTGCGGAAGAAGTCTGATGTAGAACAAGTAGCAGAAGCATACATGCTCAAGAGGGATCACCCGAAATTCAAAGGCAACTGAATTTCGGCAACCGGGCATCGAAGTCGGAATGCCGCGAAACTCACCGAGTCAAAGCGTTTCGCTGTTTGCGGAAGAAGTGTGATGTAGAACAAGTAGCAGAAGCATACATGCTCAAGAGGGATCACCCGAAATTCAAAGGCAACTGAATTTCGGCAACCGGGGCATCGAAGTCGGAATGCCGCGAAACTCACCGAGTCAAAGCGTTTCGCCGTTTGCGGAAGAAGTCTGATGTAGAACAAGTAGCAGAAGCATACATGCTCAAGAGGGATCACCCGAAATTCAAAGGCAACTGAATTTCGGCAACCGGGCATCGAAGTCGGAATGCCGCGAAACTCACCGAGTCAAAGCGTTTTCGTGGTTTGCGGAAGAAGTCTGATGTAGAACAAGTAGCAGAAGCATACATGCTCAAGAGGGATCACCCGAAATTCAAAGGCAACTGAATTTCGGCAACCGGGGCACTCGAAGTCGGAATGTCGCGAAACTCACCGAGTGAAAGCGTTTCGCTGTTTGCGAAAGAAAGTCTGATGTAGAACAAGTAGCAGAAGCATACATGCTCAAGAGGCATCACCCGAAATTCAAAGGCAACTGAATTTCAGCAACCGGGGCATCGAAGTCGGAATGCTGCGAAACTGACCGAGTCAAAGCGTTTCGCCGTTTGCGAAAGAAAGTCTGATGTCGACCAAGTAGCAGAAGCATACATGCTCAAGAGGGATCACCCGAAATTCAAAGGCAACTGAATTTCGGCAACCGGTGGCATCGAAGTCTGGAATGCCGCGAAACTCACCGAGTCAAAGCGTTTCGCTGTTTGCGGAAGAAGTCTGATGTAGAACAAGTAGCAGAAGCATACATGCTCAAGAGGGATCACCCGAAATTCAAAGGCAACTGAATTTCGGCAACCCGGGGCATCGAAGTCGGAATGCCGCAAAACTCACCAGTTGTCCAACAAGCGTTTCGCCGTTTTGCGGAGA
>CM055352.1:17994501-18025470 GCA_029228515.1 Populus alba x Populus x berolinensis | reverse complement strand
TTGCTTTGAATTTCGGGTGATCCCTCTTGAGCATGTATGCTTCTGCTACTTGTCTACATCACACTTTCATCCGCAAACAGCGAAACGCTTTGACTCGTGAGTTTCGCGGCATTCCGACTTCGATGCCCCGTTGCCGAAATTCAGTTGCCTTTGAATTTCGGTGATCCCTCTTGAGCATGTATGCTTCTGCTACTTGTTCTACATCAGACTTCCTCCGCAAACAGCGAAACGCTTTGACTCGGTGAGTTTCGCGGCATTCCGACTTCGATGCCCCGGTTGCCGAAATTCAGTTGCCTTTGAATTTCGGGTGATCCCTCTTGAGCATGTATGCTTCTGCTACTTGTTCTACATCAGACTTTCTTCCGCAAACGGCGAAACGCTTTGACTCGGTGAGTTCGCGACATTCCGACTTCGATGCCCGTTTGCCGAAATTCAGTTGCCTTTGAATTTCGGGTGATCCCTCTTGAGCATGTATGCTTCTGCTACTTGTTCTACATCAGACTTTCTCCGCAAACAGCGAAACGCTTTGACTCGGTGAGTTTCGCGGCATTCCGACTTCGATGCCCCGTTTGCCGAAATTCAGTTGCCTTTGAATTTCGGGTGATCCCTCTTGAGCATGTATCTTCTGCTACTTGTTCTACATCAGACTTTCATCCGCAAACAGCGAAACGCTTTGACTCGGTGAGTTTCGCGGCATTCCGACTTCGATGCCCGTTTGCCGAAATTCAGTTGCCTTTGAATTTCGGTGATCCCTCTTGAGCATGTATGCTTCTGCTACTTGTTCTACATCAGACTTTCATCCGCAAACGGCGAAACGCTTTGACTCGGTGAGTTTCGCGGCATTCCGACTTCGATGCCCGGTTGCCGAAATTCAGTTGCATTGAATTTGGGGTGATCCCTCTTGAGCATGTATGCTTCTGCTACTTGTTCTACATCATACTTTCTTCCGCAAACAGCGAAACGCTTTGACTTCGTAAGTTTCGCGGCATTCCGACTTCGATGCCCGTTTGCCGAAATTCAGTTGCCTTTGAATTTCGGGTGATCCCTCTTGAGCATGTATGCTTCTGCTACTTGTCTACATCAACTTCACTTCTTCCGCAAACAGCGAAACGCTTTGACTCGTGAGTTTCGCGGCATTCCGACTTCGATGCCCGTTTGCCGAAATTCAGTTGCCTTTGAATTTCGGGTGATCCCTCTTGAGCATGTATGCTTCTGCTACTTGTTCTACATCAGACTTTCATCCGCAAACGGCGAAACGCTTTGACTCGGTGAGTTTCGCGACATTCCGACTTCGATGCCCGTTTGCCGAAATTCAGTTGCCTTTGAATTTCGGGTGATCCCTCTTGAGCATGTATGCTTCTGCTACTTGTTCTACATCAGACTTTCATCCGCAAACAGCGAAACGCTTTGACTCGGTGAGTTTCGCGGCATTCCGACTTCGATGCCCGTTTGCCGAAATTCAGTTGCCTTTGAATTTCGGGTGATCCCTCTTGAGCATGTATGCTTCTGCTACTTGTTCTACATCAGACTTTCTTCCGCAAACAGCGAAACGCTTTGACTCGGTGAGTTTCGCGCATTCCGACTTCGATGCCCGTTTGCCGAAATTCAGTTGCCTTTGAATTTCGGGTGATCCCTCTTGAGCATGTATGCTTCTGCTACTTGTTCTACATCAGACTTTCATCCGCAAACAGCGAAACGCTTTGACTCGGTGAGTTTCGCGCATTCCGACTTCGATGCCCGGTTTGCCGAAATTCAGTTGCCTTTGAATTTCGGGTGATCCCTCTTGAGCATGTATGCTTCTGCTACTTGTTCTACATCAGACTTTCATCCGCAAACGGCGAAACGCTTTGACTCGGTGAGTTTCGCGGCATTCCGACTTCGATGCCCGTTTGCCGAAATTCAGTTGCCTTTGAATTTCGGGTGATCCCTCTTGAGCATGTATGCTTCTGCTACTTGTTCTACATCAGACTTTCTTCCGCAAACAGCGAAACGCTTTGACTCGGTAAGTTTCGCGGCATTCCGACTTCGATGCCCGTTTGCCGAAATTCAGTTGCCTTTGAATTTCGGGTGATCCCTCTTGAGCATGTATGCTTCTGCTACTTGTTCTACATCAGACTTTCTTCCGCAAACAGCGAAACGCTTTGACTCGGTGAGTTTCGCGGCATTCCGACTTCGATGCCCGTTTTGCCGAAATTCAGTTGCCTTTGAATTTCGGGTGATCCCTCTTGAGCATGTATGCTTCTGCTACTTGTTCTACATCAGACTTTCTTCCGCAAACAGCGAAACGCTTTGACTCGGTGAGTTTCGCGACATTCCGACTTCGATGCCCTTTGCCGAAATTCAGTTGCCTTTGAATTTCGGGTGATCCCTCTTGAGCATGTATGCTTCTGCTACTTGTTCTACATCAGACTTTCTTCCGCAAACAGCGAAACGCTTTGACTCGGTGAGTTTCGCGACATTCCGACTTCGATGCCCGGTTTGCCGAAATTCAGTTGCCTTTGAATTTCGGGTGATCCCTCTTGAGCATGTATGCTTCTGCTACTTGTTCTACATCAGACTTTCTTCCGCAAACAGCGAAACGCTTTGACTCGGTGAGTTTCGCGGCATTCCGACTTCGATGCCCGTTTTGCCGAAATTCAGTTGCCTTTGAATTTCGGGTGATCCCTCTTGAGCATGTATGCTTCTGCTACTTGTTCTACATCAGACTTTCTTCCGCAAACAGCGAAACGCTTTGACTCGGTGAGTTTCGCGGCATTCCGACTTCGATGCCCGTTTTGCCGAAATTCAGTTGCCTTTGAATTTCGGGTGATCCCTCTTGAGCATGTATGCTTCTGCTACTTGTTCTACATCAGACTTTCTTCCGCAAACGGCGAAACGCTTTGACTCGGTGAGTTTCGCGGCATTCCGACTTCGATGCCCGGTTGCCGAAATTCAGTTGCCTTTGAATTTCGGGTGATCCCTCTTGAGCATGTATGCTTCTGCTACTTGTTCTACATCAGACTTTCTTCCGCAAACAGCGAAACGCTTTGACTCGGTGAGTTTCGCGGCATTCCGACTTCGATGCCCGGTTGCCGAAATTCAGTTGCCTTTGAATTTCGGGTGATCCCTCTTGAGCATGTATGCTTCTGCTACTTGTTCTACATCAGACTTTCTTCCGCAAACAGCGAAACGCTTTGACTCGGTGAGTTTCGCGGCATTCCGACTTCGATGCCCGTTTGCCGAAATTCAGTTGCCTTTGAATTTCGGGTGATCCCTCTTGAGCATGTATGCTTCTGCTACTTGTTCTACATCAGACTTTCTTCCGCAAACAGCGAAACGCTTTGACTCGGTGAGTTTCGCGGCATTCCGACTTCGATGCCCGGTTTGCCGAAATTCAGTTGCCTTTGAATTTCGGGTGATCCCTCTTGAGCATGTATGCTTCTGCTACTTGTTCTACATCAGACTTTCTTCCGCAAACAGCGAAACGCTTTGACTCGGTGAGTTTCGCGGCATTCCGACTTCGATGCCCGTTTGCCGAAATTCAGTTGCCTTTGAATTTCGGGTGATCCCTCTTGAGCATGTATGCTTCTGCTACTTGTTCTACATCAGACTTTCTTCCGCAAACAGCGAAACGCTTTGACTCGGTGAGTTTCGCGGCATTCCGACTTCGATGCCCGGTTGCCGAAATTCAGTTGCCTTTGAATTTCGGGTGATCCCTCTTGAGCATGTATGCTTCTGCTACTTGTTCTACATCAGACTTTCTTCCGCAAACAGCGAAACGCTTTGACTCGGTGAGTTTCGCGGCATTCCGACTTCGATGCCCGGTTGCCGAAATTCAGTTGCCTTTGAATTTCGGGTGATCCCTCTTGAGCATGTATGCTTCTGCTACTTGTTCTACATCAGACTTTCTTCCGCAAACAGCGAAACGCTTTGACTCGGTGAGTTTCGCGGCATTCCGACTTCGATGCCCGGTTGCCGAAATTCAGTTGCCTTTGAATTTCGGGTGATCCCTCTTGAGCATGTATGCTTCTGCTACTTGTTCTACATCAGACTTTCTTCCGCAAACAGCGAAACGCTTTGACTCGGTGAGTTTCGCGGCATTCCGACTTCGATGCCCGTTTGCCGAAATTCAGTTGCCTTTGAATTTCGGGTGATCCCTCTTGAGCATGTATGCTTCTGCTACTTGTTCTACATCAGACTTTCTTCCGCAAACAGCGAAACGCTTTGACTCGGTGAGTTTCGCGGCATTCCGACTTCGATGCCCGGTTGCCGAAATTCAGTTGCCTTTGAATTTCGGGTGATCCCTCTTGAGCATGTATGCTTCTGCTACTTGTTCTACATCAGACTTTCTTCCGCAAACAGCGAAACGCTTTGACTCGGTGAGTTTCGCGGCATTCCGACTTCGATGCCCGTTTGCCGAAATTCAGTTGCCTTTGAATTTCGGGTGATCCCTCTTGAGCATGTATGCTTCTGCTACTTGTTCTACATCAGACTTTCTTCCGCAAACAGCGAAACGCTTTGACTCGGTGAGTTTCGCGGCATTCCGACTTCGATGCCCGTTTGCCGAAATTCAGTTGCCTTTGAATTTCGGGTGATCCCTCTTGAGCATGTATGCTTCTGCTACTTGTTCTACATCAGACTTTCTTCCGCAAACAGCGAAACGCTTTGACTCGGTGAGTTTCGCGGCATTCCGACTTCGATGCCCGTTTGCCGAAATTCAGTTGCCTTTGAATTTCGGGTGATCCCTCTTGAGCATGTATGCTTCTGCTACTTGTTCTACATCAGACTTTCTTCCGCAAACAGCGAAACGCTTTGACTCGGTGAGTTTCGCGGCATTCCGACTTCGATGCCCGGTTTGCCGAAATTCAGTTGCCTTTGAATTTCGGGTGATCCCTCTTGAGCATGTATGCTTCTGCTACTTGTTCTACATCAGACTTTCTTCCGCAAACAGCGAAACGCTTTGACTCGGTGAGTTTCGCGGCATTCCGACTTCGATGCCCGTTTTGCCGAAATTCAGTTGCCTTTGAATTTCGGGTGATCCCTCTTGAGCATGTATGCTTCTGCTACTTGTTCTACATCAGACTTTCTTCCGCAAACAGCGAAACGCTTTGACTCGGTGAGTTTCGCGGCATTCCGACTTCGATGCCCGTTTTGCCGAAATTCAGTTGCCTTTGAATTTCGGGTGATCCCTCTTGAGCATGTATGCTTCTGCTACTTGTTCTACATCAGACTTTCTTCCGCAAACAGCGAAACGCTTTGACTCGGTGAGTTTCGCGGCATTCCGACTTCGATGCCCGTTTGCCGAAATTCAGTTGCCTTTGAATTTCGGGTGATCCCTCTTGAGCATGTATGCTTCTGCTACTTGTTCTACATCAGACTTTCTTCCGCAAACAGCGAAACGCTTTGACTCGGTGAGTTTCGCGGCATTCCGACTTCGATGCCCGTTTGCCGAAATTCAGTTGCCTTTGAATTTCGGGTGATCCCTCTTGAGCATGTATGCTTCTGCTACTTGTTCTACATCAGACTTTCTTCCGCAAACAGCGAAACGCTTTGACTCGGTGAGTTTCGCGGCATTCCGACTTCGATGCCCGTTTGCCGAAATTCAGTTGCCTTTGAATTTCGGGTGATCCCTCTTGAGCATGTATGCTTCTGCTACTTGTTCTACATCAGACTTTCTTCCGCAAACAGCGAAACGCTTTGACTCGGTGAGTTTCGCGGCATTCCGACTTCGATGCCCGTTTGCCGAAATTCAGTTGCCTTTGAATTTCGGGTGATCCCTCTTGAGCATGTATGCTTCTGCTACTTGTTCTACATCAGACTTTCTTCCGCAAACAGCGAAACGCTTTGACTCGGTGAGTTTCGCGGCATTCCGACTTCGATGCCCGTTTTGCCGAAATTCAGTTGCCTTTGAATTTCGGGTGATCCCTCTTGAGCATGTATGCTTCTGCTACTTGTTCTACATCAGACTTTCTTCCGCAAACAGCGAAACGCTTTGACTCGGTGAGTTTCGCGGCATTCCGACTTCGATGCCCGGTTGCCGAAATTCAGTTGCCTTTGAATTTCGGGTGATCCCTCTTGAGCATGTATGCTTCTGCTACTTGTTCTACATCAGACTTTCTTCCGCAAACAGCGAAACGCTTTGACTCGGTGAGTTTCGCGGCATTCCGACTTCGATGCCCGTTTGCCGAAATTCAGTTGCCTTTGAATTTCGGGTGATCCCTCTTGAGCATGTATGCTTCTGCTACTTGTTCTACATCAGACTTTCTTCCGCAAACAGCGAAACGCTTTGACTCGGTGAGTTTCGCGGCATTCCGACTTCGATGCCCGGTTTGCCGAAATTCAGTTGCCTTTGAATTTCGGGTGATCCCTCTTGAGCATGTATGCTTCTGCTACTTGTTCTACATCAGACTTTCTTCCGCAAACAGCGAAACGCTTTGACTCGGTGAGTTTCGCGGCATTCCGACTTCGATGCCCGGTTGCCGAAATTCAGTTGCCTTTGAATTTCGGGTGATCCCTCTTGAGCATGTATGCTTCTGCTACTTGTTCTACATCAGACTTTCTTCCGCAAACAGCGAAACGCTTTGACTCGGTGAGTTTCGCGGCATTCCGACTTCGATGCCCGTTTGCCGAAATTCAGTTGCCTTTGAATTTCGGGTGATCCCTCTTGAGCATGTATGCTTCTGCTACTTGTTCTACATCAGACTTTCTTCCGCAAACAGCGAAACGCTTTGACTCGGTGAGTTTCGCGGCATTCCGACTTCGATGCCCGTTTGCCGAAATTCAGTTGCCTTTGAATTTCGGGTGATCCCTCTTGAGCATGTATGCTTCTGCTACTTGTTCTACATCAGACTTTCTTCCGCAAACAGCGAAACGCTTTGACTCGGTGAGTTTCGCGGCATTCCGACTTCGATGCCCGTTTGCCGAAATTCAGTTGCCTTTGAATTTCGGGTGATCCCTCTTGAGCATGTATGCTTCTGCTACTTGTTCTACATCAGACTTTCTTCCGCAAACAGCGAAACGCTTTGACTCGGTGAGTTTCGCGGCATTCCGACTTCGATGCCCCGTTTGCCGAAATTCAGTTGCCTTTGAATTTCGGGTGATCCCTCTTGAGCATGTATGCTTCTGCTACTTGTTCTACATCAGACTTTCTTCCGCAAACAGCGAAACGCTTTGACTCGGTGAGTTTCGCGGCATTCCGACTTCGATGCCCGTTTGCCGAAATTCAGTTGCCTTTGAATTTCGGGTGATCCCTCTTGAGCATGTATGCTTCTGCTACTTGTTCTACATCAGACTTTCTTCCGCAAACAGCGAAACGCTTTGACTCGGTGAGTTTCGCGGCATTCCGACTTCGATGCCCGTTTGCCGAAATTCAGTTGCCTTTGAATTTCGGGTGATCCCTCTTGAGCATGTATGCTTCTGCTACTTGTTCTACATCAGACTTTCTTCCGCAAACAGCGAAACGCTTTGACTCGGTGAGTTTCGCGGCATTCCGACTTCGATGCCCGTTTGCCGAAATTCAGTTGCCTTTGAATTTCGGGTGATCCCTCTTGAGCATGTATGCTTCTGCTACTTGTTCTACATCAGACTTTCTTCCGCAAACGGCGAAACGCTTTGACTCGGTGAGTTTCGCGGCATTCCGACTTCGATGCCCGTTTGCCGAAATTCAGTTGCCTTTGAATTTCGGGTGATCCCTCTTGAGCATGTATGCTTCTGCTACTTGTTCTACATCAGACTTTCTTCCGCAAACGGCGAAACGCTTTGACTCGGTGAGTTTCGCGGCATTCCGACTTCGATGCCCGGTTGCCGAAATTCAGTTGCCTTTGAATTTCGGGTGATCCCTCTTGAGCATGTATGCTTCTGCTACTTGTTCTACATCAGACTTTCTTCCGCAAACGCGAAACGCTTTGACTCGGTGAGTTTCGCGGCATTCCGACTTCGATGCCCGTTTGCCGAAATTCAGTTGCCTTTGAATTTCGGGTGATCCCTCTTGAGCATGTATGCTTCTGCTACTTGTTCTACATCAGACTTTCTTCCGCAAACAGCGAAACGCTTTGACTCGGTGAGTTTCGCGGCATTCCGACTTCGATGCCCGGTTGCCGAAATTCAGTTGCCTTTGAATTTCGGGTGATCCCTCTTGAGCATGTATGCTTCTGCTACTTGTTCTACATCAGACTTTCTTCCGCAAACAGCGAAACGCTTTGACTCGGTGAGTTTCGCGGCATTCCGACTTCGATGCCCGTTTGCCGAAATTCAGTTGCCTTTGAATTTCGGGTGATCCCTCTTGAGCATGTATGCTTCTGCTACTTGTTCTACATCAGACTTTCTTCCGCAAACAGCGAAACGCTTTGACTCGGTGAGTTTCGCGGCATTCCGACTTCGATGCCCGTTTGCCGAAATTCAGTTGCCTTTGAATTTCGGGTGATCCCTCTTGAGCATGTATGCTTCTGCTACTTGTTCTACATCAGACTTTCTTCCGCAAACAGCGAAACGCTTTGACTCGGTGAGTTTCGCGGCATTCCGACTTCGATGCCCGTTTGCCGAAATTCAGTTGCCTTTGAATTTCGGGTGATCCCTCTTGAGCATGTATGCTTCTGCTACTTGTTCTACATCAGACTTTCTTCCGCAAACAGCGAAACGCTTTGACTCGGTGAGTTTCGCGGCATTCCGACTTCGATGCCCGGTTGCCGAAATTCAGTTGCCTTTGAATTTCGGGTGATCCCTCTTGAGCATGTATGCTTCTGCTACTTGTTCTACATCAGACTTTCTTCCGCAAACAGCGAAACGCTTTGACTCGGTGAGTTTCGCGGCATTCCGACTTCGATGCCCGGTTGCCGAAATTCAGTTGCCTTTGAATTTCGGGTGATCCCTCTTGAGCATGTATGCTTCTGCTACTTGTTCTACATCAGACTTTCTTCCGCAAACAGCGAAACGCTTTGACTCGGTGAGTTTCGCGGCATTCCGACTTCGATGCCCGGTTGCCGAAATTCAGTTGCCTTTGAATTTCGGGTGATCCCTCTTGAGCATGTATGCTTCTGCTACTTGTTCTACATCAGACTTTCTTCCGCAAACGGCGAAACGCTTTGACTCGGTGAGTTTCGCGGCATTCCGACTTCGATGCCCGGTTGCCGAAATTCAGTTGCCTTTGAATTTCGGGTGATCCCTCTTGAGCATGTATGCTTCTGCTACTTGTTCTACATCAGACTTTCTTCCGCAAACAGCGAAACGCTTTGACTCGGTGAGTTTCGCGGCATTCCGACTTCGATGCCCGTTTGCCGAAATTCAGTTGCCTTTGAATTTCGGGTGATCCCTCTTGAGCATGTATGCTTCTGCTACTTGTTCTACATCAGACTTTCTTCCGCAAACAGCGAAACGCTTTGACTCGGTGAGTTTCGCGGCATTCCGACTTCGATGCCCGGTTTGCCGAAATTCAGTTGCCTTTGAATTTCGGGTGATCCCTCTTGAGCATGTATGCTTCTGCTACTTGTTCTACATCAGACTTTCTTCCGCAAACAGCGAAACGCTTTGACTCGGTGAGTTTCGCGGCATTCCGACTTCGATGCCCGGTTGCCGAAATTCAGTTGCCTTTGAATTTCGGGTGATCCCTCTTGAGCATGTATGCTTCTGCTACTTGTTCTACATCAGACTTTCTTCCGCAAACAGCGAAACGCTTTGACTCGGTGAGTTTCGCGGCATTCCGACTTCGATGCCCGTTTTGCCGAAATTCAGTTGCCTTTGAATTTCGGGTGATCCCTCTTGAGCATGTATGCTTCTGCTACTTGTTCTACATCAGACTTTCTTCCGCAAACAGCGAAACGCTTTGACTCGGTGAGTTTCGCGGCATTCCGACTTCGATGCCCGGTTGCCGAAATTCAGTTGCCTTTGAATTTCGGGTGATCCCTCTTGAGCATGTATGCTTCTGCTACTTGTTCTACATCAGACTTTCTTCCGCAAACAGCGAAACGCTTTGACTCGGTGAGTTTCGCGGCATTCCGACTTCGATGCCCGTTTGCCGAAATTCAGTTGCCTTTGAATTTCGGGTGATCCCTCTTGAGCATGTATGCTTCTGCTACTTGTTCTACATCAGACTTTCTTCCGCAAACAGCGAAACGCTTTGACTCGGTGAGTTTCGCGGCATTCCGACTTCGATGCCCGGTTGCCGAAATTCAGTTGCCTTTGAATTTCGGGTGATCCCTCTTGAGCATGTATGCTTCTGCTACTTGTTCTACATCAGACTTTCTTCCGCAAACAGCGAAACGCTTTGACTCGGTGAGTTTCGCGGCATTCCGACTTCGATGCCCGTTTGCCGAAATTCAGTTGCCTTTGAATTTCGGGTGATCCCTCTTGAGCATGTATGCTTCTGCTACTTGTTCTACATCAGACTTTCTTCCGCAAACAGCGAAACGCTTTGACTCGGTGAGTTTCGCGGCATTCCGACTTCGATGCCCGGTTGCCGAAATTCAGTTGCCTTTGAATTTCGGGTGATCCCTCTTGAGCATGTATGCTTCTGCTACTTGTTCTACATCAGACTTTCTTCCGCAAACGGCGAAACGCTTTGACTCGGTGAGTTTCGCGGCATTCCGACTTCGATGCCCGTTTGCCGAAATTCAGTTGCCTTTGAATTTCGGGTGATCCCTCTTGAGCATGTATGCTTCTGCTACTTGTTCTACATCAGACTTTCTTCCGCAAACAGCGAAACGCTTTGACTCGGTGAGTTTCGCGGCATTCCGACTTCGATGCCCGTTGCCGAAATTCAGTTGCCTTTGAATTTCGGGTGATCCCTCTTGAGCATGTATGCTTCTGCTACTTGTTCTACATCAGACTTTCTTCCGCAAACAGCGAAACGCTTTGACTCGGTGAGTTTCGCGGCATTCCGACTTCGATGCCCGGTTTGCCGAAATTCAGTTGCCTTTGAATTTCGGGTGATCCCTCTTGAGCATGTATGCTTCTGCTACTTGTTCTACATCAGACTTTCTTCCGCAAACAGCGAAACGCTTTGACTCGGTGAGTTTCGCGGCATTCCGACTTCGATGCCCGGTTGCCGAAATTCAGTTGCCTTTGAATTTCGGGTGATCCCTCTTGAGCATGTATGCTTCTGCTACTTGTTCTACATCAGACTTTCTTCCGCAAACAGCGAAACGCTTTGACTCGGTGAGTTTCGCGGCATTCCGACTTCGATGCCCGTTTGCCGAAATTCAGTTGCCTTTGAATTTCGGGTGATCCCTCTTGAGCATGTATGCTTCTGCTACTTGTTCTACATCAGACTTTCTTCCGCAAACAGCGAAACGCTTTGACTCGGTGAGTTTCGCGGCATTCCGACTTCGATGCCCGGTTGCCGAAATTCAGTTGCCTTTGAATTTCGGGTGATCCCTCTTGAGCATGTATGCTTCTGCTACTTGTTCTACATCAGACTTTCTTCCGCAAACAGCGAAACGCTTTGACTCGGTGAGTTTCGCGGCATTCCGACTTCGATGCCCGGTTGCCGAAATTCAGTTGCCTTTGAATTTCGGGTGATCCCTCTTGAGCATGTATGCTTCTGCTACTTGTTCTACATCAGACTTTCTTCCGCAAACAGCGAAACGCTTTGACTCGGTGAGTTTCGCGGCATTCCGACTTCGATGCCCGGTTGCCGAAATTCAGTTGCCTTTGAATTTCGGGTGATCCCTCTTGAGCATGTATGCTTCTGCTACTTGTTCTACATCAGACTTTCTTCCGCAAACAGCGAAACGCTTTGACTCGGTGAGTTTCGCGGCATTCCGACTTCGATGCCCGGTTGCCGAAATTCAGTTGCCTTTGAATTTCGGGTGATCCCTCTTGAGCATGTATGCTTCTGCTACTTGTTCTACATCAGACTTTCTTCCGCAAACAGCGAAACGCTTTGACTCGGTGAGTTTCGCGGCATTCCGACTTCGATGCCCGTTTGCCGAAATTCAGTTGCCTTTGAATTTCGGGTGATCCCTCTTGAGCATGTATGCTTCTGCTACTTGTTCTACATCAGACTTTCTTCCGCAAACAGCGAAACGCTTTGACTCGGTGAGTTTCGCGGCATTCCGACTTCGATGCCCGTTTGCCGAAATTCAGTTGCCTTTGAATTTCGGGTGATCCCTCTTGAGCATGTATGCTTCTGCTACTTGTTCTACATCAGACTTTCTTCCGCAAACAGCGAAACGCTTTGACTCGGTGAGTTTCGCGGCATTCCGACTTCGATGCCCGGTTGCCGAAATTCAGTTGCCTTTGAATTTCGGGTGATCCCTCTTGAGCATGTATGCTTCTGCTACTTGTTCTACATCAGACTTTCTTCCGCAAACGGCGAAACGCTTTGACTCGGTGAGTTTCGCGGCATTCCGACTTCGATGCCCGGTTGCCGAAATTCAGTTGCCTTTGAATTTCGGGTGATCCCTCTTGAGCATGTATGCTTCTGCTACTTGTTCTACATCAGACTTTCTTCCGCAAACAGCGAAACGCTTTGACTCGGTGAGTTTCGCGGCATTCCGACTTCGATGCCCGGTTGCCGAAATTCAGTTGCCTTTGAATTTCGGGTGATCCCTCTTGAGCATGTATGCTTCTGCTACTTGTTCTACATCAGACTTTCTTCCGCAAACAGCGAAACGCTTTGACTCGGTGAGTTTCGCGGCATTCCGACTTCGATGCCCGGTTGCCGAAATTCAGTTGCCTTTGAATTTCGGGTGATCCCTCTTGAGCATGTATGCTTCTGCTACTTGTTCTACATCAGACTTTCTTCCGCAAACAGCGAA
Source organism: Populus alba x Populus x berolinensis (assembly GCA_029228515.1). NCBI lineage: Eukaryota > Viridiplantae > Streptophyta > Magnoliopsida > Malpighiales > Salicaceae > Populus > Populus alba x Populus x berolinensis. The sequence goes on along the minus strand of CM055352.1, from coordinate 18,012,739 downwards.
ACGCTTTGACTCGGTGAGTTTCGCGGCATTCCGACTTCGATGCCCGTTGCCGAAATTCAGTTGCCTTTGAATTTCGGGTGATCCCTCTTGAGCATGTATGCTTCTGCTACTTGTTCTACATCAGACTTTCTTCCGCAAACGGCGAAACGCTTTGACTCGGTGAGTTTCGCGGCATTCCGACTTCGATGCCCGGTTGCCGAAATTCAGTTGCCTTTGAATTTCGGGTGATCCCTCTTGAGCATGTATGCTTCTGCTACTTGTTCTACATCAGACTTTCTTCCGCAAACAGCGAAACGCTTTGACTCGGTGAGTTTCGCGGCATTCCGACTTCGATGCCCGTTTGCCGAAATTCAGTTGCCTTTGAATTTCGGGTGATCCCTCTTGAGCATGTATGCTTCTGCTACTTGTTCTACATCAGACTTTCTTCCGCAAACAGCGAAACGCTTTGACTCGGTGAGTTTCGCGGCATTCCGACTTCGATGCCCGTTTGCCGAAATTCAGTTGCCTTTGAATTTCGGGTGATCCCTCTTGAGCATGTATGCTTCTGCTACTTGTTCTACATCAGACTTTCTTCCGCAAACAGCGAAACGCTTTGACTCGGTGAGTTTCGCGGCATTCCGACTTCGATGCCCGGTTGCCGAAATTCAGTTGCCTTTGAATTTCGGGTGATCCCTCTTGAGCATGTATGCTTCTGCTACTTGTTCTACATCAGACTTTCTTCCGCAAACAGCGAAACGCTTTGACTCGGTGAGTTTCGCGGCATTCCGACTTCGATGCCCGGTTGCCGAAATTCAGTTGCCTTTGAATTTCGGGTGATCCCTCTTGAGCATGTATGCTTCTGCTACTTGTTCTACATCAGACTTTCTTCCGCAAACGGCGAAACGCTTTGACTCGGTGAGTTTCGCGGCATTCCGACTTCGATGCCCGGTTGCCGAAATTCAGTTGCCTTTGAATTTCGGGTGATCCCTCTTGAGCATGTATGCTTCTGCTACTTGTTCTACATCAGACTTTCTTCCGCAAACAGCGAAACGCTTTGACTCGGTGAGTTTCGCGGCATTCCGACTTCGATGCCCGGTTGCCGAAATTCAGTTGCCTTTGAATTTCGGGTGATCCCTCTTGAGCATGTATGCTTCTGCTACTTGTTCTACATCAGACTTTCTTCCGCAAACAGCGAAACGCTTTGACTCGGTGAGTTTCGCGGCATTCCGACTTCGATGCCCGTTTGCCGAAATTCAGTTGCCTTTGAATTTCGGGTGATCCCTCTTGAGCATGTATGCTTCTGCTACTTGTTCTACATCAGACTTTCTTCCGCAAACGGCGAAACGCTTTGACTCGGTGAGTTTCGCGGCATTCCGACTTCGATGCCCGTTTGCCGAAATTCAGTTGCCTTTGAATTTCGGGTGATCCCTCTTGAGCATGTATGCTTCTGCTACTTGTTCTACATCAGACTTTCTTCCGCAAACGGCGAAACGCTTTGACTCGGTGAGTTTCGCGGCATTCCGACTTCGATGCCCGGTTGCCGAAATTCAGTTGCCTTTGAATTTCGGGTGATCCCTCTTGAGCATGTATGCTTCTGCTACTTGTTCTACATCAGACTTTCTTCCGCAAACAGCGAAACGCTTTGACTCGGTGAGTTTCGCGGCATTCCGACTTCGATGCCCGTTTGCCGAAATTCAGTTGCCTTTGAATTTCGGGTGATCCCTCTTGAGCATGTATGCTTCTGCTACTTGTTCTACATCAGACTTTCTTCCGCAAACAGCGAAACGCTTTGACTCGGTGAGTTTCGCGGCATTCCGACTTCGATGCCCGGTTGCCGAAATTCAGTTGCCTTTGAATTTCGGGTGATCCCTCTTGAGCATGTATGCTTCTGCTACTTGTTCTACATCAGACTTTCTTCCGCAAACAGCGAAACGCTTTGACTCGGTGAGTTTCGCGGCATTCCGACTTCGATGCCCGGTTGCCGAAATTCAGTTGCCTTTGAATTTCGGGTGATCCCTCTTGAGCATGTATGCTTCTGCTACTTGTTCTACATCAGACTTTCTTCCGCAAACGGCGAAACGCTTTGACTCGGTGAGTTTCGCGGCATTCCGACTTCGATGCCCGGTTGCCGAAATTCAGTTGCCTTTGAATTTCGGGTGATCCCTCTTGAGCATGTATGCTTCTGCTACTTGTTCTACATCAGACTTTCTTCCGCAAACAGCGAAACGCTTTGACTCGGTGAGTTTCGCGGCATTCCGACTTCGATGCCCGGTTGCCGAAATTCAGTTGCCTTTGAATTTCGGGTGATCCCTCTTGAGCATGTATGCTTCTGCTACTTGTTCTACATCAGACTTTCTTCCGCAAACGGCGAAACGCTTTGACTCGGTGAGTTTCGCGGCATTCCGACTTCGATGCCCGTTTGCCGAAATTCAGTTGCCTTTGAATTTCGGGTGATCCCTCTTGAGCATGTATGCTTCTGCTACTTGTTCTACATCAGACTTTCTTCCGCAAACAGCGAAACGCTTTGACTCGGTGAGTTTCGCGGCATTCCGACTTCGATGCCCGGTTGCCGAAATTCAGTTGCCTTTGAATTTCGGGTGATCCCTCTTGAGCATGTATGCTTCTGCTACTTGTTCTACATCAGACTTTCTTCCGCAAACAGCGAAACGCTTTGACTCGGTGAGTTTCGCGGCATTCCGACTTCGATGCCCGGTTTGCCGAAATTCAGTTGCCTTTGAATTTCGGGTGATCCCTCTTGAGCATGTATGCTTCTGCTACTTGTTCTACATCAGACTTTCTTCCGCAAACAGCGAAACGCTTTGACTCGGTGAGTTTCGCGGCATTCCGACTTCGATGCCCGTTTGCCGAAATTCAGTTGCCTTTGAATTTCGGGTGATCCCTCTTGAGCATGTATGCTTCTGCTACTTGTTCTACATCAGACTTTCTTCCGCAAACAGCGAAACGCTTTGACTCGGTGAGTTTCGCGGCATTCCGACTTCGATGCCCGGTTGCCGAAATTCAGTTGCCTTTGAATTTCGGGTGATCCCTCTTGAGCATGTATGCTTCTGCTACTTGTTCTACATCAGACTTTCTTCCGCAAACGGCGAAACGCTTTGACTCGGTGAGTTTCGCGGCATTCCGACTTCGATGCCCGGTTGCCGAAATTCAGTTGCCTTTGAATTTCGGGTGATCCCTCTTGAGCATGTATGCTTCTGCTACTTGTTCTACATCAGACTTTCTTCCGCAAACAGCGAAACGCTTTGACTCGGTGAGTTTCGCGGCATTCCGACTTCGATGCCCGTTTGCCGAAATTCAGTTGCCTTTGAATTTCGGGTGATCCCTCTTGAGCATGTATGCTTCTGCTACTTGTTCTACATCAGACTTTCTTCCGCAAACAGCGAAACGCTTTGACTCGGTGAGTTTCGCGGCATTCCGACTTCGATGCCCGGTTGCCGAAATTCAGTTGCCTTTGAATTTCGGGTGATCCCTCTTGAGCATGTATGCTTCTGCTACTTGTTCTACATCAGACTTTCTTCCGCAAACAGCGAAACGCTTTGACTCGGTGAGTTTCGCGGCATTCCGACTTCGATGCCCGTTTGCCGAAATTCAGTTGCCTTTGAATTTCGGGTGATCCCTCTTGAGCATGTATGCTTCTGCTACTTGTTCTACATCAGACTTTCTTCCGCAAACAGCGAAACGCTTTGACTCGGTGAGTTTCGCGGCATTCCGACTTCGATGCCCGTTTGCCGAAATTCAGTTGCCTTTGAATTTCGGGTGATCCCTCTTGAGCATGTATGCTTCTGCTACTTGTTCTACATCAGACTTTCTTCCGCAAACAGCGAAACGCTTTGACTCGGTGAGTTTCGCGGCATTCCGACTTCGATGCCCGTTTGCCGAAATTCAGTTGCCTTTGAATTTCGGGTGATCCCTCTTGAGCATGTATGCTTCTGCTACTTGTTCTACATCAGACTTTCTTCCGCAAACAGCGAAACGCTTTGACTCGGTGAGTTTCGCGGCATTCCGACTTCGATGCCCGTTTGCCGAAATTCAGTTGCCTTTGAATTTCGGGTGATCCCTCTTGAGCATGTATGCTTCTGCTACTTGTTCTACATCAGACTTTCTTCCGCAAACAGGCGAAACGCTTTGACTCGGTGAGTTTCGCGGCATTCCGACTTCGATGCCCGTTTGCCGAAATTCAGTTGCCTTTGAATTTCGGGTGATCCCTCTTGAGCATGTATGCTTCTGCTACTTGTTCTACATCAGACTTTCTTCCGCAAACGGCGAAACGCTTTGACTCGGTGAGTTTCGCGGCATTCCGACTTCGATGCCCGTTTGCCGAAATTCAGTTGCCTTTGAATTTCGGGTGATCCCTCTTGAGCATGTATGCTTCTGCTACTTGTTCTACATCAGACTTTCTTCCGCAAACGGCGAAACGCTTTGACTCGGTGAGTTTCGCGGCATTCCGACTTCGATGCCCGTTTGCCGAAATTCAGTTGCCTTTGAATTTCGGGTGATCCCTCTTGAGCATGTATGCTTCTGCTACTTGTTCTACATCAGACTTTCTTCCGCAAACAGCGAAACGCTTTGACTCGGTGAGTTTCGCGGCATTCCGACTTCGATGCCCGTTTGCCGAAATTCAGTTGCCTTTGAATTTCGGGTGATCCCTCTTGAGCATGTATGCTTCTGCTACTTGTTCTACATCAGACTTTCTTCCGCAAACAGCGAAACGCTTTGACTCGGTGAGTTTCGCGGCATTCCGACTTCGATGCCCGTTTGCCGAAATTCAGTTGCCTTTGAATTTCGGGTGATCCCTCTTGAGCATGTATGCTTCTGCTACTTGTTCTACATCAGACTTTCTTCCGCAAACGGCGAAACGCTTTGACTCGGTGAGTTTCGCGGCATTCCGACTTCGATGCCCGTTTGCCGAAATTCAGTTGCCTTTGAATTTCGGGTGATCCCTCTTGAGCATGTATGCTTCTGCTACTTGTTCTACATCAGACTTTCTTCCGCAAACAGCGAAACGCTTTGACTCGGTGAGTTTCGCGGCATTCCGACTTCGATGCCCGTTTGCCGAAATTCAGTTGCCTTTGAATTTCGGGTGATCCCTCTTGAGCATGTATGCTTCTGCTACTTGTTCTACATCAGACTTTCTTCCGCAAACAGCGAAACGCTTTGACTCGGTGAGTTTCGCGGCATTCCGACTTCGATGCCCGTTTGCCGAAATTCAGTTGCCTTTGAATTTCGGGTGATCCCTCTTGAGCATGTATGCTTCTGCTACTTGTTCTACATCAGACTTTCTTCCGCAAACAGCGAAACGCTTTGACTCGGTGAGTTTCGCGGCATTCCGACTTCGATGCCCGGTTGCCGAAATTCAGTTGCCTTTGAATTTCGGGTGATCCCTCTTGAGCATGTATGCTTCTGCTACTTGTTCTACATCAGACTTTCTTCCGCAAACAGCGAAACGCTTTGACTCGGTGAGTTTCGCGGCATTCCGACTTCGATGCCCGTTTGCCGAAATTCAGTTGCCTTTGAATTTCGGGTGATCCCTCTTGAGCATGTATGCTTCTGCTACTTGTTCTACATCAGACTTTCTTCCGCAAACAGCGAAACGCTTTGACTCGGTGAGTTTCGCGGCATTCCGACTTCGATGCCCGGTTGCCGAAATTCAGTTGCCTTTGAATTTCGGGTGATCCCTCTTGAGCATGTATGCTTCTGCTACTTGTTCTACATCAGACTTTCTTCCGCAAACAGCGAAACGCTTTGACTCGGTGAGTTTCGCGGCATTCCGACTTCGATGCCCGTTTGCCGAAATTCAGTTGCCTTTGAATTTCGGGTGATCCCTCTTGAGCATGTATGCTTCTGCTACTTGTTCTACATCAGACTTTCTTCCGCAAACAGCGAAACGCTTTGACTCGGTGAGTTTCGCGGCATTCCGACTTCGATGCCCGGTTGCCGAAATTCAGTTGCCTTTGAATTTCGGGTGATCCCTCTTGAGCATGTATGCTTCTGCTACTTGTTCTACATCAGACTTTCTTCCGCAAACAGCGAAACGCTTTGACTCGGTGAGTTTCGCGGCATTCCGACTTCGATGCCCGGTTGCCGAAATTCAGTTGCCTTTGAATTTCGGGTGATCCCTCTTGAGCATGTATGCTTCTGCTACTTGTTCTACATCAGACTTTCTTCCGCAAACGGCGAAACGCTTTGACTCGGTGAGTTTCGCGGCATTCCGACTTCGATGCCCGTTTGCCGAAATTCAGTTGCCTTTGAATTTCGGGTGATCCCTCTTGAGCATGTATGCTTCTGCTACTTGTTCTACATCAGACTTTCTTCCGCAAACAGCGAAACGCTTTGACTCGGTGAGTTTCGCGGCATTCCGACTTCGATGCCCGGTTGCCGAAATTCAGTTGCCTTTGAATTTCGGGTGATCCCTCTTGAGCATGTATGCTTCTGCTACTTGTTCTACATCAGACTTTCTTCCGCAAACAGCGAAACGCTTTGACTCGGTGAGTTTCGCGGCATTCCGACTTCGATGCCCGTTTGCCGAAATTCAGTTGCCTTTGAATTTCGGGTGATCCCTCTTGAGCATGTATGCTTCTGCTACTTGTTCTACATCAGACTTTCTTCCGCAAACAGCGAAACGCTTTGACTCGGTGAGTTTCGCGGCATTCCGACTTCGATGCCCGTTTGCCGAAATTCAGTTGCCTTTGAATTTCGGGTGATCCCTCTTGAGCATGTATGCTTCTGCTACTTGTTCTACATCAGACTTTCTTCCGCAAACAGCGAAACGCTTTGACTCGGTGAGTTTCGCGGCATTCCGACTTCGATGCCCGGTTGCCGAAATTCAGTTGCCTTTGAATTTCGGGTGATCCCTCTTGAGCATGTATGCTTCTGCTACTTGTTCTACATCAGACTTTCTTCCGCAAACAGCGAAACGCTTTGACTCGGTGAGTTTCGCGGCATTCCGACTTCGATGCCCGTTTGCCGAAATTCAGTTGCCTTTGAATTTCGGGTGATCCCTCTTGAGCATGTATGCTTCTGCTACTTGTTCTACATCAGACTTTCTTCCGCAAACAGCGAAACGCTTTGACTCGGTGAGTTTCGCGGCATTCCGACTTCGATGCCCGTTTGCCGAAATTCAGTTGCCTTTGAATTTCGGGTGATCCCTCTTGAGCATGTATGCTTCTGCTACTTGTTCTACATCAGACTTTCTTCCGCAAACAGCGAAACGCTTTGACTCGGTGAGTTTCGCGGCATTCCGACTTCGATGCCCGGTTGCCGAAATTCAGTTGCCTTTGAATTTCGGGTGATCCCTCTTGAGCATGTATGCTTCTGCTACTTGTTCTACATCAGACTTTCTTCCGCAAACAGCGAAACGCTTTGACTCGGTGAGTTTCGCGGCATTCCGACTTCGATGCCCGGTTGCCGAAATTCAGTTGCCTTTGAATTTCGGGTGATCCCTCTTGAGCATGTATGCTTCTGCTACTTGTTCTACATCAGACTTTCTTCCGCAAACAGCGAAACGCTTTGACTCGGTGAGTTTCGCGGCATTCCGACTTCGATGCCCGGTTTGCCGAAATTCAGTTGCCTTTGAATTTCGGGTGATCCCTCTTGAGCATGTATGCTTCTGCTACTTGTTCTACATCAGACTTTCTTCCGCAAACAGCGAAACGCTTTGACTCGGTGAGTTTCGCGGCATTCCGACTTCGATGCCCGTTTGCCGAAATTCAGTTGCCTTTGAATTTCGGGTGATCCCTCTTGAGCATGTATGCTTCTGCTACTTGTTCTACATCAGACTTTCTTCCGCAAACAGCGAAACGCTTTGACTCGGTGAGTTTCGCGGCATTCCGACTTCGATGCCCGGTTTGCCGAAATTCAGTTGCCTTTGAATTTCGGGTGATCCCTCTTGAGCATGTATGCTTCTGCTACTTGTTCTACATCAGACTTTCTTCCGCAAACAGCGAAACGCTTTGACTCGGTGAGTTTCGCGGCATTCCGACTTCGATGCCCGTTTGCCGAAATTCAGTTGCCTTTGAATTTCGGGTGATCCCTCTTGAGCATGTATGCTTCTGCTACTTGTTCTACATCAGACTTTCTTCCGCAAACAGCGAAACGCTTTGACTCGGTGAGTTTCGCGGCATTCCGACTTCGATGCCCGGTTGCCGAAATTCAGTTGCCTTTGAATTTCGGGTGATCCCTCTTGAGCATGTATGCTTCTGCTACTTGTTCTACATCAGACTTTCTTCCGCAAACAGCGAAACGCTTTGACTCGGTGAGTTTCGCGGCATTCCGACTTCGATGCCCGGTTGCCGAAATTCAGTTGCCTTTGAATTTCGGGTGATCCCTCTTGAGCATGTATGCTTCTGCTACTTGTTCTACATCAGACTTTCTTCCGCAAACAGCGAAACGCTTTGACTCGGTGAGTTTCGCGGCATTCCGACTTCGATGCCCGTTTGCCGAAATTCAGTTGCCTTTGAATTTCGGGTGATCCCTCTTGAGCATGTATGCTTCTGCTACTTGTTCTACATCAGACTTTCTTCCGCAAACAGCGAAACGCTTTGACTCGGTGAGTTTCGCGGCATTCCGACTTCGATGCCCGTTTGCCGAAATTCAGTTGCCTTTGAATTTCGGGTGATCCCTCTTGAGCATGTATGCTTCTGCTACTTGTTCTACATCAGACTTTCTTCCGCAAACAGCGAAACGCTTTGACTCGGTGAGTTTCGCGGCATTCCGACTTCGATGCCCGTTTGCCGAAATTCAGTTGCCTTTGAATTTCGGGTGATCCCTCTTGAGCATGTATGCTTCTGCTACTTGTTCTACATCAGACTTTCTTCCGCAAACGGCGAAACGCTTTGACTCGGTGAGTTTCGCGGCATTCCGACTTCGATGCCCGGTTGCCGAAATTCAGTTGCCTTTGAATTTCGGGTGATCCCTCTTGAGCATGTATGCTTCTGCTACTTGTTCTACATCAGACTTTCTTCCGCAAACAGCGAAACGCTTTGACTCGGTGAGTTTCGCGGCATTCCGACTTCGATGCCCGTTTGCCGAAATTCAGTTGCCTTTGAATTTCGGGTGATCCCTCTTGAGCATGTATGCTTCTGCTACTTGTTCTACATCAGACTTTCTTCCGCAAACGGCGAAACGCTTTGACTCGGTGAGTTTCGCGGCATTCCGACTTCGATGCCCGTTTGCCGAAATTCAGTTGCCTTTGAATTTCGGGTGATCCCTCTTGAGCATGTATGCTTCTGCTACTTGTTCTACATCAGACTTTCTTCCGCAAACAGCGAAACGCTTTGACTCGGTGAGTTTCGCGGCATTCCGACTTCGATGCCCGGTTGCCGAAATTCAGTTGCCTTTGAATTTCGGGTGATCCCTCTTGAGCATGTATGCTTCTGCTACTTGTTCTACATCAGACTTTCTTCCGCAAACGGCGAAACGCTTTGACTCGGTGAGTTTCGCGGCATTCCGACTTCGATGCCCGTTTGCCGAAATTCAGTTGCCTTTGAATTTCGGGTGATCCCTCTTGAGCATGTATGCTTCTGCTACTTGTTCTACATCAGACTTTCTTCCGCAAACAGCGAAACGCTTTGACTCGGTGAGTTTCGCGGCATTCCGACTTCGATGCCCGGTTGCCGAAATTCAGTTGCCTTTGAATTTCGGGTGATCCCTCTTGAGCATGTATGCTTCTGCTACTTGTTCTACATCAGACTTTCTTCCGCAAACAGCGAAACGCTTTGACTCGGTGAGTTTCGCGGCATTCCGACTTCGATGCCCGGTTTGCCGAAATTCAGTTGCCTTTGAATTTCGGGTGATCCCTCTTGAGCATGTATGCTTCTGCTACTTGTTCTACATCAGACTTTCTTCCGCAAACAGCGAAACGCTTTGACTCGGTGAGTTTCGCGGCATTCCGACTTCGATGCCCGTTTTGCCGAAATTCAGTTGCCTTTGAATTTCGGGTGATCCCTCTTGAGCATGTATGCTTCTGCTACTTGTTCTACATCAGACTTTCTTCCGCAAACAGCGAAACGCTTTGACTCGGTGAGTTTCGCGGCATTCCGACTTCGATGCCCGGTTGCCGAAATTCAGTTGCCTTTGAATTTCGGGTGATCCCTCTTGAGCATGTATGCTTCTGCTACTTGTTCTACATCAGACTTTCTTCCGCAAACAGCGAAACGCTTTGACTCGGTGAGTTTCGCGGCATTCCGACTTCGATGCCCGTTTGCCGAAATTCAGTTGCCTTTGAATTTCGGGTGATCCCTCTTGAGCATGTATGCTTCTGCTACTTGTTCTACATCAGACTTTCTTCCGCAAACAGCGAAACGCTTTGACTCGGTGAGTTTCGCGGCATTCCGACTTCGATGCCCGTTTGCCGAAATTCAGTTGCCTTTGAATTTCGGGTGATCCCTCTTGAGCATGTATGCTTCTGCTACTTGTTCTACATCAGACTTTCTTCCGCAAACAGCGAAACGCTTTGACTCGGTGAGTTTCGCGGCATTCCGACTTCGATGCCCGGTTGCCGAAATTCAGTTGCCTTTGAATTTCGGGTGATCCCTCTTGAGCATGTATGCTTCTGCTACTTGTTCTACATCAGACTTTCTTCCGCAAACAGCGAAACGCTTTGACTCGGTGAGTTTCGCGGCATTCCGACTTCGATGCCCGTTTGCCGAAATTCAGTTGCCTTTGAATTTCGGGTGATCCCTCTTGAGCATGTATGCTTCTGCTACTTGTTCTACATCAGACTTTCTTCCGCAAACAGCGAAACGCTTTGACTCGGTGAGTTTCGCGGCATTCCGACTTCGATGCCCGGTTGCCGAAATTCAGTTGCCTTTGAATTTCGGGTGATCCCTCTTGAGCATGTATGCTTCTGCTACTTGTTCTACATCAGACTTTCTTCCGCAAACAGCGAAACGCTTTGACTCGGTGAGTTTCGCGGCATTCCGACTTCGATGCCCGGTTTGCCGAAATTCAGTTGCCTTTGAATTTCGGGTGATCCCTCTTGAGCATGTATGCTTCTGCTACTTGTTCTACATCAGACTTTCTTCCGCAAACGGCGAAACGCTTTGACTCGGTGAGTTTCGCGGCATTCCGACTTCGATGCCCGGTTGCCGAAATTCAGTTGCCTTTGAATTTCGGGTGATCCCTCTTGAGCATGTATGCTTCTGCTACTTGTTCTACATCAGACTTTCTTCCGCAAACAGCGAAACGCTTTGACTCGGTGAGTTTCGCGGCATTCCGACTTCGATGCCCGGTTTGCCGAAATTCAGTTGCCTTTGAATTTCGGGTGATCCCTCTTGAGCATGTATGCTTCTGCTACTTGTTCTACATCAGACTTTCTTCCGCAAACAGCGAAACGCTTTGACTCGGTGAGTTTCGCGGCATTCCGACTTCGATGCCCGTTTGCCGAAATTCAGTTGCCTTTGAATTTCGGGTGATCCCTCTTGAGCATGTATGCTTCTGCTACTTGTTCTACATCAGACTTTCTTCCGCAAACAGCGAAACGCTTTGACTCGGTGAGTTTCGCGGCATTCCGACTTCGATGCCCGGTTGCCGAAATTCAGTTGCCTTTGAATTTCGGGTGATCCCTCTTGAGCATGTATGCTTCTGCTACTTGTTCTACATCAGACTTTCTTCCGCAAACGGCGAAACGCTTTGACTCGGTGAGTTTCGCGGCATTCCGCCTTCGATGCCCCTTTTGCCGAAATTCAGTTGCCATTCAATTTGGGGTGATCCCTCTTGAGCATGTATATTTCTGCTACTTGTTCTACATCAGACTTTCTTCCGCAAACAGCGAAACGCTTTGACTCGGTGAGTTTCGCGGCATTCCGACTTCGATGCCCCGGTTGCCGAAATTCAGTTGCCTTTGAATTTCGGGTGATCCCTCTTGAGCATGTATGCTTCTGCTACTTGTTCTACATCAGACTTTCTTCCGCAAACAGCGAAACGCTTTGACTCGGTGAGTTTCGCGGCATTCCGACTTCGATGCCCCGGCTGCCGCAATTCAATTGCCTTTGAATTTCGGGTGATCCCTCTTGAGCATGTATGCTTCTGCTACTTGTTCTACATCAGACTTTCTTCCGCAAACAGCGAAACGCTTTGACTCGGTGAGTTTCGCGGCATTCCGACTTCGATGCCCATTTTGCCGAAATTCAGTTGCCATTCAATTTGGGGTGATCCCTCTTGAGCATGTATGCTTCTGCTACTTGTTCTACATCAGACTTTCTTCTGCAAACGGCGAAACGCTTTGACTCGGTGAGTTTCGCGGCATTCCGACTTCGATGCCCGGTTGCCGAAATTCAGTTGCCTTTGAATTTCGGGTGATCCCTCTTGAGCATGTATGCTTCTGCTACTTGTTCTACATCAGACTTTCTTCCGCAAACAGCGAAACGCTTTCACTCGGGGAGTTTCGCGGCATTCCGACTTCGATGCCCGTTTGCCGAAATTCAGTTGCCTTTGAATTTCGGGTGATCCCTCTTGAGCATGTATGCTTCTGCTACTTGTTCTACATCAGACTTTCTTCCGCAAACAGCGAAACGCTTTGACTCGGTGAGTTTCGCGGCATTCCGACTTCGATGCCCGTTTGCCGAAATTCAGTTGCCTTTGAATTTCGGGTGATCCCTCTTGAGCATGTATGCTTCTGCTACTTGTTCTACATCAGACTTTCTTCCGCAAACAGCGAAACGCTTTGACTCGGTGAGTTTCGCGGCATTCCGACTTCGATGCCCGGTTGCCGAAATTCAGTTGCCTTTGAATTTCGGGTGATCCCTCTTGAGCATGTATGCTTCTGCTACTTGTTCTACATCAGACTTTCTTCCGCAAACGGCGAAACGCTTTGACTCGGTGAGTTTCGCGGCATTCCGACTTCGATGCCCCGGTTGCCGAAATTCAGTTGCCTTTGAATTTCGGGTGATCCCTCTTGAGCATGTATGCTTCTGCTACTTGTTCTACATCAGACTTTCTTCCGCAAACAGCGAAACGCTTTGACTCGGTGAGTTTCGCGGCATTCCGACTTCGATGCCCGTTTGCCGAAATTCAGTTGCCTTTGAATTTCGGGTGATCCCTCTTGAGCATGTATGCTTCTGCTACTTGTTCTACATCAGACTTTCTTCCGCAAACGGCGAAACGCTTTGACTCGGTGAGTTTCGCGGCATTCCGACTTCGATGCCCGTTTGCCGAAATTCAGTTGCCTTTGAATTTCGGGTGATCCCTCTTGAGCATGTATGCTTCTGCTACTTGTTCTACATCAGACTTTCTTCCGCAAACGGCGAAACGCTTTGACTCGGTGAGTTTCGCGGCATTCCGACTTCGATGCCCGTTTGCCGAAATTCAGTTGCCTTTGAATTTCGGGTGATCCCTCTTGAGCATGTATGCTTCTGCTACTTGTTCTACATCAGACTTTCTTCCGCAAACAGCGAAACGCTTTGACTCGGTGAGTTTCGCGGCATTCCGACTTCGATGCCCCGTTTGCCGAAATTCAGTTGCCTTTGAATTTCGGGTGATCCCTCTTGAGCATGTATGCTTCTGCTACTTGTTCTACATCAGACTTTCTTCCGCAAACAGCGAAACGCTTTGACTCGGTGAGTTTCGCGGCATTCCGACTTCGATGCCCGTTTGCCGAAATTCAGTTGCCTTTGAATTTCGGGTGATCCCTCTTGAGCATGTATGCTTCTGCTACTTGTTCTACATCAGACTTTCTTCCGCAAACGGCGAAACGCTTTGACTCGGTGAGTTTCGCGGCATTCCGACTTCGATGCCCGTTTGCCGAAATTCAGTTGCCTTTGAATTTCGGGTGATCCCTCTTGAGCATGTATGCTTCTGCTACTTGTTCTACATCAGACTTTCTTCCGCAAACAGGCGAAACGCTTTGACTCGGTGAGTTTCGCGGCATTCCGACTTCGATGCCCGTTTGCCGAAATTCAGTTGCCTTTGAATTTCGGGTGATCCCTCTTGAGCATGTATGCTTCTGCTACTTGTTCTACATCAGACTTTCTTCCGCAAACAGCGAAACGCTTTGACTCGGTGAGTTTCGCGGCATTCCGACTTCGATGCCCGTTTGCCGAAATTCAGTTGCCTTTGAATTTCGGGTGATCCCTCTTGAGCATGTATGCTTCTGCTACTTGTTCTACATCAGACTTTCTTCCGCAAACAGCGAAACGCTTTGACTCGGTGAGTTTCGCGGCATTCCGACTTCGATGCCCGTTTGCCGAAATTCAGTTGCCTTTGAATTTCGGGTGATCCCTCTTGAGCATGTATGCTTCTGCTACTTGTTCTACATCAGACTTTCTTCCGCAAACGGCGAAACGCTTTGACTCGGTGAGTTTCGCGGCATTCCGACTTCGATGCCCGTTTTGCCGAAATTCAGTTGCCTTTGAATTTCGGGTGATCCCTCTTGAGCATGTATGCTTCTGCTACTTGTTCTACATCAGACTTTCTTCCGCAAACAGCGAAACGCTTTGACTCGGTGAGTTTCGCGGCATTCCGACTTCGATGCCCGGTTGCCGAAATTCAGTTGCCTTTGAATTTCGGGTGATCCCTCTTGAGCATGTATGCTTCTGCTACTTGTTCTACATCAGACTTTCTTCCGCAAACAGCGAAACGCTTTGACTCGGTGAGTTTCGCGGCATTCCGACTTCGATGCCCGTTTGCCGAAATTCAGTTGCCTTTGAATTTCGGGTGATCCCTCTTGAGCATGTATGCTTCTGCTACTTGTTCTACATCAGACTTTCTTCCGCAAACGGCGAAACGCTTTGACTCGGTGAGTTTCGCGGCATTCCGACTTCGATGCCCCGGTTGCCGAAATTCAAGTGCCTTTGAATTTCGTGTGATCCCACTTGAGCATGTATGCTTCTGCTACTTGTTCTATATAAGACTTCCTTCCTCAAACAGCGAAACGCTTTGACTCGGTGAGTTTCGCGACATTCCGACTTCGATGCCCCGTTTGCCGAAATTCAGTTGCCTTTGAATTTCGGGTGATCCCTCTTGAGCCTGTATGCTTCTGCTACTTGTTCTACATCAGACTTCCTTCCGTAAACGGCGAAACGCTTTGACTCGGTGAGTTTTGCGGCATTCCGAATTCGATGCCCCGTTTGCCGAAATTCTATTGCCTTTGAATTTCGGGTGATCCCTCTTGAGCATGTATGCTTCTGCTTCTTGTTCTACATCACACTTCCTTCCGTAAACGGCGAAACGCTTTGACTATGTGAGTTTCGCGGCATTCCGACATCGATGCCCGTTTGCCGAAATTCAGTTGCCTTTGAATTTCGGGTGATCCCTCTTGAGCATGTATGCTTCTGCTACTTGTTCTACATCAGACTTTCTTCCGCAAACAGCGAAACGCTTTGACTCGGTGAGTTTCGCGGCATTCCGACTTCGATGCCCGGTTGCCGAAATTCAGTTGCCTTTGAATTTCGGGTGATCCCTCTTGAGCATGTATGCTTCTGCTACTTGTTCTACATCAGACTTTCTTCCGCAAACAGCGAAACGCTTTGACTCGGTGAGTTTCGCGGCATTCCGACTTCGATGCCCCGTTGCCGAAATTCAGTTGCCTTTGAATTTCGGGTGATCCCTCTTGAGCATGTATGCTTCTGCTACTTGTTCTACATCAGACTTCTTCCGCAAACAGCGAAACGCTTTGACTCGGTGAGTTTCGCGGCATTCCGACTTCGATGCCCGTTTGCCGAAATTCAGTTGCCTTTGAATTTCGGGTGATCCCTCTTGAGCATGTATGCTTCTGCTACTTGTTCTACATCAGACTTTCTTCCGCAAACGGCGAAACGCTTTGACTCGGTGAGTTTCGCGGCATTCCGACTTCGATGCCCGGTTGCCGAAATTCAGTTGCCTTTGAATTTCGGGTGATCCCTCTTGAGCATGTATGCTTCTGCTACTTGTTCTACATCAGACTTTCTTCCGCAAACAGGCGAAACGCTTTGACTCGGTGAGTTTCGCGGCATTCCGACTTCGATGCCCCGGTTGCCGAAATTCAGTTGCCTTTGAATTTCGGTGATCCCTCTTGAGCATGTATGCTTCTGCTACTTGTTCTACATCAGACTTTCTTCCGCAAACAGCGAAACGCTTTGACTCGGTGAGTTTCGCGGCATTCCGACTTCGATGCCCGTTTGCCGAAATTCAGTTGCCTTTGAATTTCGGGTGATCCCTCTTGAGCATGTATGCTTCTGCTACTTGTTCTACATCAGACTTTCTTCCGCAAACAGCGAAACGCTTTGACTCGGTGAGTTTCGCGGCATTCCGACTTCGATGCCCCGGTTGCCGAAATTCAGTTGCCTTTGAATTTCGGGTGATCCCTCTTGAGCATGTATGCTTCTGCTACTTGTTCTACATCAGACTTCTTCCGCAAACAGCGAAACGCTTTGACTCGGTGAGTTTCGCGGCATTCCGACTTCGATGCCCCGGTTGCCAAAATTCAGTTGCCTTTGAATTTCGGGTGATCCCTCTTGAGCATGTATGCTTCTGCTACTTGTTCTACATCAGACTTTCTTCCGCAAACAGCGAAACGCTTTGACTGCGTGAGTTTCGCGGCATTCCGACTTCGATGCCCCGGTTGCCGAAATTCAGTTGCCGTTGAATTTCGGGTGATCCCTCTTGAGCATGTATGCTTCTGCTACTTGTTCTACATCAGACTTTCTTCCGCAAACGGCGAAACGCTTTGACTCGGTGAGTTTCGCGGCATTCCGACTTCGATGCCTGTTTTGCCGAAATTCAGTTGCCTTTGAATTTCGGGTGATCCCTCTTGAGCATGTATGGTTCTGCTACTTGTTCTACATCAGACTTTCTTCCGCAAACAGCAAAACGCTTTCACTCTGTGAGTTTCGCGACATTCCGACTTCGATGCCCGTTTTGCCGAAATTCAGTTGCCTTTGAATTTCAGGTGATCCCTCTTGAGCATGTATGCTTCTGCTACTTGTTCTACATCAGACTTTCTTCCGCAAACAGGGAATGATTTTCATCCCCACATTGACTCTCCAACCTCATAATTCCACGCTTCATTGACTCGGTGAGTTTCGCGGCATTCCGACTTCGATGCCGGTTGCCGAAATTCAGTTGCCTTTGAATTTCGGGTGATCCCTCTTGAGCATGTATGCTTCTGCTACTTGTTCTACATCAGACTTTCTTCCGCAAACGGCGAAACGCTTTGACTCGGTGAGTTTCGCGGCATTCCGACTTCGATGCCCGTTTGCCGAAATTCAGTTGCCTTTGAATTTCGGGTGATCCCTCTTGAGCATGTATGCTTCTGCTACTTGTTCTACATCAGACTTTCTTCCGCAAACAGCGAAACGCTTTGACTCGGTGAGTTTCGCGGCATTCCGACTTCGATGCCCCGTTTGCCGAAATTCAGTTGCCTTTGAATTTCGGGTGATCCCTCTTGAGCATGTATGCTTCTGCTACTTGTTCTACATCAGACTTCTTCCGCAAACAGCGAAACGCTTTGACTCGGTGAGTTTCGGCATTCCGACTTCGATGCCCGTTTTGCCGAAATTCAGTTGCCTTTGAATTTCGGGTGATCCCTCTTGAGCATGTATGCTTCTGCTACTTGTTCTACATCAGACTTCTTCCGCAAACGGCGAAACGCTTTGACTCGGTGAGTTTCGCGGCATTCCGACTTCGATGCCCGGTTGCCGAAATTCAGTTGCCTTTGAATTTCGGGTGATCCCTCTTGAGCATGTATGCTTCTGCTACTTGTTCTACATCAGACTTTCTTCCGCAAACAGCGGAAACGCTTTGACTCGGTGAGTTTCGCGGCATTCCGACTTCGATGCCCGGTTGCCGAAATTCAGTTGCCTTTGAATTCGGGTGATCCCTCTTGAGCATGTATGCTTCTGCTACTTGTTCTACATCAGACTTTCTTCCGCAAACAGCGAAACGCTTTGACTCGGTGAGTTTCGCGGCATTCCGACTTCGATGCCGGTTGCCGAAATTCAGTTGCCTTTGAATTTCGGGTGATCCCTCTTGAGCATGTATGCTTCTGCTACTTGTTCTACATCAGACTTTCTTCCGCAAACAGCGAAACGCTTTGACTCGGTGAGTTTCGCGGCATTCCGACTTCGATGCCCGGTTGCCGAAATTCAGTTGCCTTTGAATTTCGGGTGATCCCTCTTGAGCATGTATGCTTCTGCTACTTGTTCTACATCAGACTTTCTTCCGCAAACAGCGAAACGCTTTGACTCGGTGAGTTTCGCGGCATTCCGACTTCGATGCCCGTTTTGCCGAAATTCAGTTGCCTTTGAATTTCGGGTGATCCCTCTTGAGC
>CM055352.1:17990448-17994401 GCA_029228515.1 Populus alba x Populus x berolinensis | reverse complement strand
GCGCCGACGAAATCGGCAATGTCGGCAGAATCGGCAGCGGTGCTGGCGATGAGTCCGGACGATTTATAGTCCTAGGCTTGACGAAAACGACTGGGGGCCTAGGCACGCGCTGGGGCAGCGGCAGCGATGCCCACAGCGGGAAAAATCGGCAGCGCAGATTTTTTGACGAAACATGGGCTGGGCAGGCCAGGCAGGCAGGAAAAATCGTCAAGGGGATGCGCTGACGAAGCACGGGGCTGTTCAGAACACAGCGGGCAGTGCTGGAATCGGCAGCGCCGACGAAATCGGCGAAGTCGGCAGAATCGGCAGCCGGTGCTGGCGATGAGTCTGGACTGTTTATAGTCCTAGGCGTGACGAAAAAGACTGGGGGCCTAGGCACGCGCTGGGGCAGCGGCAGCGATGCCCACAGCGGGGAAAAATCGGCAGCGCAGATTTTTTGACGAACATGGCTGGACGCTGGGCTGTCAGGCCAGGCAGGAAAATTCGTCAAGGGGATGCGCTGACGAAGCAGGGGCTGTTCAGACACAGCAGGCAGTGCTGGAATCGGCAGCGCCGACGAAATCGGCGAAGTCGGCAGAATCGGCAGCCGGTGCTGGCGATGAGTCCGGACTGTTTATAGTCCTAGGCGTGACGAAAAAGACTGGGGGCCTAGGCACGCGCTGGGGCAGCGGCAGCGATGCCCACAGCGGGAAAAATCGGCAGCGCAGATTTTTTGACGAACATGGGCTGGACGCTGGGCTGTCCAGGCCAGGCAGGAAAATTCGTCAAGGGGATGCGCTGACGAAGCAGGGGCTGTTCAGACACAGCGGGCAGTGCTGGAATCGGCAGCGCCGACGAAATCGGCAAAGTCGGCAGAATCGGCAGCCGGTGCTGGCGATGAGTCTGGACTGTTTATAGTCCTAGGCGTGACGAAAAAGACTGGGGGCCTAGGCACGCGCTGGGGCAGCGGCAGCGATGCCCACAGCGGGAAAATCGGCAGCGCAGATTTTTTGACGAACATGGGCTGGACGCTGGGCTGTCCAGGCCAGGCAGGAAAATTCGTCAAGGGGATGCGCTGACGAAGCAGGGGCTGTTCAGACACAGCGGGCAGTGCTGGAATCGGCAGCGCCGACGAAATCGGCAAAGTCGGCAGAATCGGCAGCCGGTGCTGGCGATGAGTCTGGACTGTTTATAGTCCTAGGCGTGACGAAAAAGACTGGGGGCCTAGGCACGCGCTGGGGCAGCGGCAGCGATGCCCACAGCGGGAAAAATCGGCAGCGCAGATTTTTTGACGAACATGGGCTGGACGCTGGGCTGTCCAGGCCAGGCAGGAAAATTCGTCAAGGGGATGCGCTGACGAAGCAGGGGCTGTTCAGACACAGCGGGCAGTGCTGGAATCGGCAGCGCCGACGAAATCGGCGAAGTCGGCAGAATCGGCAGCCGGTGCTGGCGATGAGTCCGGACTGTTTATAGTCCTAGGCGTGACGAAAACGACTGGGGGCCTAGGCACACGCTGGGGCAGGGGCAGCGGCAGCGATGCCAACAGTGGGAAAAATCGGCAGCGCGGATTTGTGCAGCTGGAGGCCCGTCGGGGAAAATCGGCAGCGCAGATTTGGTGACGAACACGGGCTGGACGCTGGGCTGTCCAGGCCAGGCAGGAAAATTCGTCGAGGGGACGCGCTGACGAAACAGGGGCTGTTCAGACACAGCAGGCAGTGTTGGAATCGGCAGCGCGGACGAACGAGGGGCTGTTCAGACAAATCGGCAACGTCGGAAAAATCGGCAGCGCGGATTTGTGCAGCTGGAGGCCCTATCAGCTGGCTGCCCGCAACGAGTCATTCAATTCTCTGCCCTATCAACATAACTCCCGATGTGTTGTTCGCTATCTTGGAAGAAGAGATCTCTTCCTCCCCGCGTCGGCCGGGTGCGATTACCCGGCGGCGTCGTTCAAATCACTGCCCTATCGGCTACAACTGCTGATGGGGGGGATTAGAGGCCTGCCATGGTGGTGAGGGGAGGCCAAGACCGTGAAAGCAAGAGTTTTCCCGGGCTCCTCCGCTGGCCGCGCATGCGCGCTGCCGGTTTTCCCGCATCCCGCCAAGAAAACGTCGTGCTTTCCACGTGAAACCAATCCAGTAAAATCAGCCATATTTTTGTGAGGCTGCCAGCCGAATTTGGGGTCATTCCGGGCCGGTTCCTATTTTTGCGTATTTCCTTGATTTTCAATGGTAGGAAAATAAAAAAAAATACTTCCCGACCTCGAAAAAATCTGGGAAAATTTATAAAGGTGGATTGGATTTTTGCCAACCTATGTGCAAAATTTCAGCTCAAAATACCAAGAAATGAATTTTTTAGAGGGGGGGTGACAGCTGGGACCTAGTAGTGTCTACCCCTGCCAGAGCTGCAATAACACTTATAGCTCTTTAGGGGGTGGCCATGGGGCGCGCTGGCTGGCGCCCATAGGCCTGCCGCGGGGGCTGCTGCTACGCTCGGACTAACGTGGGGGGCCTCACGGCCCGAAGTAACGCCGCCATCGATGACCCGTTTTCCGGCCGGCGACGACCCGATTCCGACCACCGCCCTATAAAATCACACGCGCGCGCGCGCGCGCGCCCGCCCGCGCCCGCGCTGGGCGCTGGGGGCTGGGGCCTGGGGCGCTGGGGCCTGGGGGCCTGGGGCCTGAGGCCTGGGGCCCTTGGGGGCCCTTGGGCTCTTGGGCGATTGGGGCGCGCGCGCGCGCGCGGCAGTGGTTTCCCCTGCCGCGCTGCGCAACGGGGGCTGACGCGGGGACAGCCCCTGCTGCCTTGCTATCTTACCCGCGGGGGGCTGCCTTCGGGCCCTGGCCCCCTGCGCTCTTGCCTGCCCCCCGCGCGGGTGAGGCTAGGCACACGCTGGGGCAGCGGCAGCGATAACAACAGTGGGAAAAATCGGCAGCGCGGTAAATGCCGCTGGAGGCCCGTCGCGGAAAATCGGCAGCGCAGATTTGTTGACGAACACGGGCTGGACGCTGGGCTGGCCAGGCCTGGCAGGAAAATTCGTCTAGGGGGTAGGCTCACGGCAACGGGGGCTGACGCGGGGACAGCCCCTGCTGGCTTGCTATCTGCCCGCGGGGGGGCTGCCGTCGGGCCCGGGGCAGCGGCAGCGATGCCAGCGGTGGGAAATATCGGCAGCGCGGACAGCCCCTGCTGGCTTGCTATCTTGCCCGCGGGGGGGCTGCCTTCGGGCCCGGGGCAGCGGCAGCGATGCCAGCGGTGGGAAATATCGGCAGCGCGGACAGCCCCTGCTGGCTTGCTATCTTGCCCGCGGGGGGGGCTGCCTTCGGGCCCGGGGCAGCGGCAGCGATGCCAGCGGTGGGAAATATCGGCAGCGCGGACAGCCCCTGCTGGCTTGCTATCTTGCCCGCGGGGGGGCTGCCTTCGGGCCCGGGGCAGCGGCAGCGATGCCAGCGGTGGGAAATATCGGCAGCGCGGACAGCCCCTGCTGGCTTGCTATCTTGCCCGCGGGGGGGCTGCCTTCGGGCCCGGGCAGCGGCAGCGATGCCAGCGGTGGGAAATATCGGCAGCGCGGACAGCCCCTGCTGGCTTGCTATCTTGCCCGCGGGGGGGCTGCCTTCGGGCCCGGTGGCAGCGGCAGCGATGCCAGCGGTGGGAAATATCGGCAGCGCGGACAGCCCCTGCTGGCTTGCTATCTTGCCCGCGGGGGGGCTGCCTTCGGGCCCGTGGCAGCGGCAGCGATGCCAGCGGTGGGAAATATCGGCAGCGCGGACAGCCCCTGCTGGCTTGCTATCTTGCCCGCGGGGGGGCTGCCTTCGGGCCCGTGGCAGCGGCAGCGATGCCAGCGGTGGGAAATATCGGCAGCGCGGACAGCCCCTGCTGGCTTGCTATCTTGCCCGCGGGGGGGCTGCCTTCGGGCCCGGGGCAGCGGCAGCGATGCCAGCGGTGGGAAATATCGGCAGCGCGGACAGCCCCTGCTGG
>CM055352.1:17977948-17980448 GCA_029228515.1 Populus alba x Populus x berolinensis | reverse complement strand
TCGGCAGCCGGTGCTGGCGATGAGTCTGGACTGTTTATAGTCCTAGGCGTGACGAAAAAGACTGGGGGCCTAGGCACGCGCTGGGGCAGCGGCAGCGATGCCCACAGCGGGAAAAATCGGCAGCGCAGATTTTTTGACGAACATGGGCTGGACGCTGGGCTGTCCAGGCCAGGCAGGAAAATTCGTCAAGGGGATGCGCTGACGAAGCAGGGGCTGTTCAGACACAGCGGGCAGTGTTGGAATCGGCAGCGCCGACGAAATCGGCGAAGTCGGCAGAATCGGCAGCCGGTGCTGGCGATGAGTCCGGACGATTTATAGTCCTAGGCTTGACGAAAACGACTGGGGGCCTAGGCACACGCTGGGGCAGTGGCAGCGATGCCAACAGTGGGAAAAATCGGCAGCGCAGATTTTTTGACGAACATGGGCTGGACGCTGGGCTGTCCAGGCCAGGCAGGAAAAATCGTCAAGGGGATGCGCTGACGAAGCAGGGCTGTTCAGACACAGCGGGCAGTGCTGGAATCGGCAGCGCCGACGAAATCGGCGAAGTCGGCAGAATCGGCAGCCGGTGCTGGCGATGAGTCCGGACTGTTTATAGTCCTAGGCGTGACGAAAACGACTGGGGGCCTAGGCACAGCTGGCAGCGGCAGCGATGCCAACAGTGGGAAAAATCGGCAGCGCGAGATGCAGCTGGAGGCCCGTCGGGGAAAATCGGCAGCGCAGATTTGTTGACGAACACGGGCTGGACGCTGGGCTGTCGAGGCCAGGCAGGAAAATTCGTCGAAGGGACGCGCTGACGAAACAGGGCTGTTCAGACACAGCAGGCAGTGTTGGAATCGGCAGCGCGGACGAACGAGGGGCTGTTCAGACAAATCGGCAACGTCGGAAAAATCGGCAGCGCGGATTTGTGCAGCTGGAGGCCCTATCAGCTGGCTGCCCGCAACGAGTCATTCAATTCTCTGCCCTATCAACATAACTCCCGATGTGTTGTTCGCTATCTTGGAAGAAGAGATCTCTTCCTCCCCGCGTCGGCCGGGTGCGATTACCCGGCGGCGTCGTTCAAATCACTGCCCTATCGGCCACAACTGCTGATGGGGGGATTAGAGGCCGGCCATGGTGGTGAGGGGAGGCCAAGACCGTGAAAGCAAGAGTTTTTCCCGGGGCTCCTCCGCTGGCCGCGGCATGCGCGCTGCCGGTTTTCCCGCATCCCGCCAAGAAAACGTCGTGCTTTCCACGTGAAATCAATCCAGTAAAATCAGCCATATTTTTGTGAGGCTGCCAGCCGAATTTGGGGTCATTCCGGGCCGGTTCCTATTTTTGCGTATTTCCTTGATTTTTAATGGTAGGAAAATAAAAAAAAATACTTCCCGACCTCGAAAAAATCTGGGAAAATTTATAAAGGTGGATTGGATTTTTGCCAACCTATGTGCAAAATTTCAGCTCAAAATACCAAGAAATGAATTTTTTAGAGGGGGGGTGACAGCTGGGACCTAGTAGTGTCTGCCCCTGCCAGAGCTGCAATAACACTTATAGCTCTTTAGGGGGGTGGCCATGGGGCGCGCTGGCTGGCGCCCATAGGCCTGCCGCGGGGGCTGCGACTGCTGCTCACACGTGGGGGGCCTCACGGCCGAAGTAACGCCGCCATCGATGACCCGTTTTCCGGCCGGCGACGACCCGATTCCGACCACCGCCCTATAAAAATCACACGCGCGCGCGCGCGCGCCCGCCCGCGCCCGCGCTGGGCGCTGGGGCGCTGGGGCTGGGGCCTGGGCCTGGGGCCTGGGGCCTGAGGGCCTGGGGCCCTTGGGGCCCTTGGCTCTTGGGCGATTGGGCGCGCGCGCGCGCGCGGCAATGATTCCCATGCCGCGCTGCGCAACGGGGGCTGACGCGGGGACAGCCCCTGCTGGCTGCTATCTTACCGCGGGGGGGCTGCCTTCGGCCCTGGCCCCCTGCGCTCTTGCCTGCCCCCCGCGCGGGAGAGGCTACGCACACGCTGGGCGGCAGCGGCAGCGATAACAACAGTGGAAAAATCGGCAGCGCGGTAAATGCCGCTGGAGGCCCGTCGCGGAAAATCGGCAGCGCAGATTTGTTGACGAACACGGACTGGACGCTGGGTGGCCAGGCCTGGCAGGAAAATTCGTCTAGGGGGTAGGCTCACGCGGCACCGGGGGCTGCGGGGGACAGCCCCCGCTGGCTTGCTGTCGTGCCCGCGGGGGGGTGCCTTCGGGCCCGGGGCAGCGGCAGCGATGCCAGCAGTGGGAAAAATCGGCAGCGCGGACAGCCCCCGCTGGCTTGCTGTCTTGCCCGCGGGGGGGCTGCCTTCGGGCCCGGGGCAGCGGCAGCGATGCCAGCAGTGGGAAAAATCGGCAGCGCGGACAGCCCCCGCTGGCTTGCTGTCGTGCCCGCGGGGGGGCTGCCTTCGGGCCCGTGGCAGCGGCAGCGATGCCAGCAGTGGGAAAAATCGGCAGCGCGGACAGCCCCTGCTGGCTTGCTATCTTGCCCG
>CM055352.1:17965764-17977848 GCA_029228515.1 Populus alba x Populus x berolinensis | reverse complement strand
AAAATACATTATGATTTAGAATGCATCTACATGATTCCTTGCAAAAGTAGGTTCCCATGTATCGGGTTTCCTAGACATCTCGTTGGTGTGATGTCCCTGCAGCAGTACAAAACATTTAAGAGAATGCAAATACTTAAGAATACTAATAATGGTAACTAACGGTCTGACAGTTAAATGAAGCATTAACATTTATATCGTCATGTACTTGGTATAAGCAGCTAGTAGTACATATAGATGCACCAATTGTATTTTATTTATTTTGCAATCAACCATAATCTTAAACCCGGCTATCCTCTTAAGGCATTATTTGCTGAGGTTAAGCGTTCACTCACCCCGATCATCCACTTCAGATGCCATTAGCCAAGCTAATCAATCGTTCGTCCCGGTCATCCTTTCGTATGCCATTAGCCAAGCTAATCAATCGTTCATCCCGGTCATCCTTTCGGATGCCATTAGCCGAAGCTAATCAATCACTCGTCCCGGCATCTTTCGGATGCCATTAGCCGAAGCTAATCAATCGTTCGTCCCCGGCCATCCTTTCAGATGCCATAAGCCGAAGCTAATCAATTGTTCGTCCCGGTCATCCTTTCGGATCCCATTAGCCGAAGCTAATCAATTTCTCATCCCGGTTAGCTGAAGCTAATCATTCATTTATCCTGTTCATCCATCTGGATGTCATTAGCCGAAGCTAATCAGTCCTTCATCCTGGCCATCCATTCGGATGCCATTAGCCAAAGCTAATCAACCTTTAGTCAACATTTAAGCGTTCGAAAATCTAATATCGGTTCTAACAATACGGTAATAATCATATTAAAGTATTTCAATATTCAACGTATGAAAAAAAAAGAAAGAAAGGTGCAAGTCACCTAACTAATGCTTGAACTCGCGCAAAAGTCCCATGCTACTGAACAGATTCTGCAATCTCTCCTGAATCATTAAAGATACATATCAAATGTGGCTCCACCATAATTGAAAATTCCATTCTAAAATTCATTTAAATTTAGAATCGCATGACACATGCATTCAGATATTTATTTATTTATTTCTTCTTCCTTTTCATGACTTGTTTTTCCAGACTGACTATCTTTAAACATGACCTAAACAAATATTAATTTATTTTATTGTATTTTTTTTCCACTCAATTCCCATCATGTACAAACTTAGTAACATCACATCCTTGCATCTATTCATTCCATTGAAACTAATTCATTTTCCTCATCAAACCAACTCTTGGCCGAATGCCTTCATTCATGGTTAGGGATGATGTCCTTTTTAATTATTCCATATAAACCTTTACCAATTCATTTCATATCTATTCTAACCTCATTCAACTCAAATTCCATAGCAATTAAAACAATTAAGCTCATCCTCTCATTTATATGTCTAGGCCAATCTTTGCATTAAATGGAGGATAAAGTTTTCTTCAAGTTTTTCTTTTAATTGCCACTAGACCCAATAATGCCTAAACATATATATCCATCAAATCAACAAACTCAATGTCCCTTCATCCAAATTTCAAAACTTCCCTAACACATTTTACAACACAATTAATCTATAACAACACTAATAACAAGAGCACATTTTACCATTATATCTTACATAAACCCTACACCCACACAATTCTAATTTCATCAAAACATGTAATTAAATCAAGCTTCCTAATGTTTTACTAAGACTAGCAATAGATTCAAATAGCAACAACTCATCCACCTTTGATTATTTCCTTGAACCCTACTACGGTCAGAATACATATCATTGTGTTGGTGTATAATATATCTCAAAATCAGAATAATCCAACGGTTGGATGTCCATAGATCTGAATAAAACCGAACTAACCTGAAAATGGACGAGCTACTGTTCAACATGAACTAAACCTTGCCGAAGAGTGAGTTTCCGATCTCCACCGTCCAGAATGTAGGTCACATATAGTTTCACCACATATCCAAAAATAAGCACGATCCAACGGTGTAAGAAAGAGAAATCGGCTGACAACCAAACTGCCCTGCAGGTGCATTTCCTTTTTGTTTTTCAGAAACGTTCCGATGATGATTTCTGTCAAATGGAGTGTGTTACTTCCAATCCCTCTGGTCCGTTATTAGATAAGTGTAATAAGATAAAACATATCGACAACTTAGCTTGATCCAACGGTGGAAGAGATAGCAATCGGCCGACGACCAAACTGCCCTGCAGGTGCATTTCCTTTTGTTTTTCAGGAAATTGCCGATGATGATTTCTGTCAAATGGAGTGTGTTCCTTTCAATCCCTCCGGTCCGTTCGTAGATACGTGTAATAAGGACAACATATACAAAACGTAGCTTGATCCAACGGTGGAAGAGAGAGACATCGGCGGGACGACCAAGACTGCCCTGCAGGTGCATTTCCTTTTTGTTTTTCAGGCAATTTTCCGATGATGATTTATGTCAAACCTAAAGTTGTGTTCCTTTCAATCCCTCCCTCCGGGGTCAGTTCGGTAGATAAGAGTAATGAGAAATACCATCATATCCAAAAACTTAGCTTGATCCAACGGTGGAATCCTGGAGATATGGCTAGCCGGTAGTATTCTTGGTGTTACTCCCAAAATCTTGCAGCTTCTCTCTCTATCACGTTTTGTCTCTTCTTCATAATTTATTTATTAATTCTTTTTTTTTAAACTGGTGGCCTTTGCAGTTTTATAGGGCTACTTTTCATAATTACAATTATTGTCCCTTATTCATGCCTTTATGTATTTTATTTTATTTTTCAGTGTAAACACTATCTGGTTTATTTTTGGATTTAAATCGTTAGTCTTTACAAACTCCGATTGGGATTGAGATATTAAACAAAGGTAGGAACACCATTAATAGACTTCATGCAAAATTTCATCCCGATTCATATCATTAGAATTGAGAATTCTGCGACTCGTAATATAAACTTGTTAAGTTCATGGACTTTTCATAAACCAATCTAGATTTTTCTTGTTCAAATCTTCACAAACAAAAATTCATAATCTATTATCCTTCTAAACTTTTACGGTCCATTTTATTATTTTGAAATGTATTCATTTATAGGAAAAAATTTTTTTTTTTTTTTCCAACCCCCCCTTTTAGTTTTTTTTTTTTTATTTTTTTTTATTTACGGGCTTATTAGCCATATCAAAAAATAACGTCTTCTGATTTTTAATCGGTGCTTGCACCCTTCAGTTCTATCCTTTTTCATTGCACTATCATTTATTTATTAAGTTGCCATTCTTTATTACCTCACTTATTTTTTGGTTATTTTTCTCATTAATTTTATCTCATCAAAACACGTTACCCAGTTTCTGTTCTCTAGTCCTTATGAATTCTAAACCAAAATACCTTTTATAGATGGTCATTCATCTTTCATTATATATCATTATTTATCTATTATTTCAAATCTTGTGTTTTGCATTACTCTTTGAAATATTACCACTTTCAACCTTATGTTTACATGAAAGAGTTTATACATCTACATAATTTAAATTATAAACTTGTCCAGGGTTTTCACTAATCCCTCTTGAGCATGTATGCTTCTGCTACTTGTTCTACATGAGACTTTCTTCTGCAAACAGCGAAACGCTATGACTCGGTGAGTTTCACGGCATTCCGACTTTTGATGCCCCGATTGCCGAAATTCAGTTGCCTTTGAATTTCGGGTGATCACTCTTGAGCATGTATGCTTCTGCTACTTGTTCTACATCAGTACTTCCTTCCGCAAACGGCGAAACGCTTTGACTCGGTGAGTTTCGCGGCATTCCGACTTCGATGCCCCGGTTGCCGAAATTCAGTTGCCTTTGAATTTCGGGTGATCCCTCTTGAGCATGTATGCTTCTGCTACTTGTTCTACATCACACTTTCTTCCGCAAACGGCGAAACGCTTTGACTCGGTGAGTTTCGCGGCATTCCGACTTCGATGCCCCGGTTGCCGAAATTCAGTTGCCTTTGAATTTCGGGTGATCCCTCTTGAGCATGTATGCTTCTGCTACTTGTTCTACAATCTTCTTCTTCCGCAACAGCGAAACGCTTTGACTCGGTGAGTTTCGCGGCATTCCGACTTCGATGCCCCGGTTGCCGAAATTCAGTTGCCTTTGAATTTCGGGTGATCCCTTTGAGCATGTATGCTTCTGCTACTTGTTCTACATCACACTTCCTTCCGCAAACGGCGAAACGCTTTGACTCGGTGAGTTTCGCGGCATTCCGACTTCGATGCCCCGTTGCCGAAATTCAGGTTGCCTTTGAATTTCGGGTGATCCCTCTTGAGCATGTATGCTTCTGCTACTTGTTCTACATCAGACTTCTTCCGCAAACAGCGAAACGCTTTGACTCGGTGAGTTTCGCGGCATTCCGACTTCGATGCCCCGGTTGCCGAAATTCAGTTGCCTTTGAATTTCGGGTGATCCCTCTTGAGCATGTATGCTTCTGCTACTTGTTCTACATCAGACTTTCTTCCGCAAACGGCGAAACGCTTTGACTCGGTGAGTTTCGCGGCATTCCGACTTCGATGCCCCTGTTGCCGAAATTCAGTTGCCTTTGAATTTCGGGTGATCCCTCTTGAGCATGTATGCTTCTGCTACTTGTTCTACATCAGACTTTCTTCCGCAAACGGCGAAACGCTTTGACTCGGTGAGTTTCCCGGCTTTCCGACTTCGATGCCCAGTTTGCCGAAATTCAGTTGCCTTTGAATTTCGGGTGATCCCTCTTGAGCATGTATGCTTCTGCTACTTGTTCTACATCACACTTCCTTCCGCAAACGGCGAAACGCTTTGACTCGGTCAGTTTCCCGGCATTCCGACTTCGATGCCCAGTTGCCCAAAATTCAGTTGCCTTTGAATTTCGGGTGATCCCTCTTGAGCATGCATGCTTCTGCTACTTGTTCTACATCACACTTCCTTCCGCAAAGTGCGTAATGCTTTGACTCTATGAGTTTCGCGGCATTCCGACTTCGATGCCCCGCTTGCCGCAATTCAGTTGCCTTTGAATTTCGGGTGATCCCTCTTGAGCATGTATGCTTCTGCTACTTGTTCTACACCACACTTCCTTCCGCAAACGGCGTAACGCTTTGACTCGATGAGTTTCGCGGCATTCCGACTTCGATGCCCCGATTGCCGAAATTCAGTTGCCTTTGAATTTCGGGTGATCCCTCTTGAGCATGTATGCTTCTGCTACTTGTTCTACATCAGACTTTCTTCCGCAAACGGCGAAACGCTTTGACTCGGTGAGTTTCGCGGCATTCCGACTTCGATGCCCCGTTGCCGAAATTCAGTTGCCTTTGAATTTCGGGTGATCCCTCTTGAGCATGTATGCTTCTGCTACTTGTTCTACATCAGACTTCCTTCCGCAAACGGCGAAACGCTTTGACTCGGTGAGTTTCGCGCATTCCGACTTCGATGCCCCGGTTGCCGAAATTCAGTTGCCTTTGAATTTCGGGTGATCCCTCTTGAGCATGTATGCTTCTGCTACTTGTTCTACATCAGACTTCTTCCGCAAACGGCGAAACGCTTTGACTCGGTGAGTTTCGCGGCATTCCGACTTCGATGCCCCGGTTGCCGAAATTCAGTTGCCTTTGAATTTCGGGTGATCCCTCTTGAGCATGTATGCTTCTGCTACTTGTTCTACATCACACTTCTTCCGCAAACGGCGAAACGCTTTGACTCGGTGAGTTTCGCGGCATTCCGACTTCGATGCCCCCGGTTGCCGAAATTCAGTTGCCTTTGAATTTCGGGTGATCCCTCTTGAGCATGTATGCTTCTGCTACTTGTTCTACATCAGACTTTCTTCCGCAAACGCGAAACGCTTTGACTCGGTGAGTTTCGCGGCATTCCGACTTCGATGCCCGGTTGCCGAAATTCAGTTGCCTTTGAATTTCGGGTGATCCCTCTTGAGCATGTATGCTTCTGCTACTTGTTCTACATCAGACTTCCTTCCGCAAACGGCGAAACGCTTTGACTCGGTGAGTTTCGCGGCATTCCGACTTCGATGCCCCGGTTGCCGAAATTCAGTTGCCTTTGAATTTCGGGTGATCCCTCTTGAGCATGTATGCTTCTGCTACTTGTTCTACATCAGACTTTCTTCCGCAAACGGCGAAACGCTTTGACTCGGTGAGTTTCGCGGCATTCCGACTTCGATGCCCCGGTTGCCGAAATTCAGTTGCCTTTGAATTTCGGGTGATCCCTCTTGAGCATGTATGCTTCTGCTACTTGTTCTACATCAGACTTCTTCTTCCGCAAACGGCGAAACGCTTTGACTCGGTGAGTTTCGCGGCATTCCGACTTCGATGCCCCGGTTGCCGAAATTCAGTTGCCTTTGAATTTCGGGTGATCCCTCTTGAGCATGTATGCTTCTGCTACTTGTTCTACATCAGACTTTCTTCCGCAAACAGCGAAACGCTTTGACTCGGTGAGTTTCGCGGCATTCCGACTTCGATGCCCGGTTGCCGAAATTCAGTTGCCTTTGAATTTCGGGTGATCCCTCTTGAGCATGTATGCTTCTGCTACTTGTTCTACATCAGACTTTCTTCCGCAAACGGCGAAACGCTTTGACTCGGTGAGTTTCGCGGCATTCCGACTTCGATGCCCGGTTGCCGAAATTCAGTTGCCTTTGAATTTCGGGTGATCCCTCTTGAGCATGTATGCTTCTGCTACTTGTTCTACATCACACTTTCTTCCGCAAACGGCGAAACGCTTTGACTCGGTGAGTTTCGCGGCATTCCGACTTCGATGCCCGGTTGCCGAAATTCAGTTGCCTTTGAATTTCGGGTGATCCCTCTTGAGCATGTATGCTTCTGCTACTTGTTCTACATCAGACTTTCTTCCGCAAACGGCGAAACGCTTTGACTCGGTGAGTTTCGCGGCATTCCGACTTCGATGCCCCGGTTGCCGAAATTCAGTTGCCTTTGAATTTCGGGTGATCCCTCTTGAGCATGTATGCTTCTGCTACTTGTTCTACATCAGACTTTCTTCCGCAAACGGCGAAACGCTTTGACTCGGTGAGTTTCGCGCATTCCGACTTCGATGCCCGGTTGCCGAAATTCAGTTGCCTTTGAATTTCGGGTGATCCCTCTTGAGCATGTATGCTTCTGCTACTTGTTCTACATCAGACTTTCTTCCAAACGGCGAAACGCTTTGACTCGGTGAGTTTCGCGGCATTCCGACTTCGATGCCCCGTTGCCGAAATTCAGTTGCCTTTGAATTTCGGGTGATCCCTCTTGAGCATGTATGCTTCTGCTACTTGTTCTACATCAGACTTTCTTCCGCAAACGGCGAAACGCTTTGACTCGGTGAGTTTCGCGGCATTCCGACTTCGATGCCCCGGTTGCCGAAATTCAGTTGCCTTTGAATTTCGGGTGATCCCTCTTGAGCATGTATGCTTCTGCTACTTGTTCTACATCAGACTTTCTTCCCGCAAACGGCGAAACGCTTTGACTCGGTGAGTTTCGCGGCATTCCGACTTCGATGCCCGGTTGCCGAAATTCAGTTGCCTTTGAATTTCGGGTGATCCCTCTTGAGCATGTATGCTTCTGCTACTTGTTCTACATCAGACTTCCTTCCGCAAACGCGAAACGCTTTGACTCGGTGAGTTTCGCGGCATTCCGACTTCGATGCCCCGGTTGCCGAAATTCAGTTGCCTTTGAATTTCGGGTGATCCCTCTTGAAAATGTATGCTTCTACTACTTGTTCTATATCAGACTTTCTTCAGCAAACGGCGAAATGCTTTGACTCGGTGAGTTTCGCGGCATTCTGACTTCGATGCCCCTGTTGCCGAAATTCAGTTGCCTTTGAATTTCGGGTGATCGCTCTTGAGCATGTATGCTTCTCCTACTTGTTCTACAACAGACTTTCTTCCGCAAACGGCGAAACGCTTTAACTCGGTGAGTTTCGTGGCATTCCGACTTCGATGCCCCCGTTGCTGAAATTCAGTTGCCTTTGAATTTCGGGTGATCGCTCTTGAGCATGTATGCTTCTGCTACTTGTTGTACATCAGACTTCCTTCCACAAACGGCGAAACGCTTTGACTCGGTGAGTTTCGTGGCATTCCGACTTCGATGCCCCCGTTGCTGAAATTCAGTTGCCTTTGAATTTCGGGTGATCGCTCTTGAGCATGTATGCTTCTGCTACTTGTTGTACATCAGACTTCCTTCCACAAACGGCCCTCTTGAGCATGTATGCTTCTGCTACTTTTTCTACATCAGACTTTCTTCTACAAACAGCGAAACGCTTTGACTCGGTGAGTTTCGCAGCATTCCCCCTTCGATGCCTAGTTGCCGAAATTCAGTTGCCTTTGAATTTCGGGTGATCCCTCTTGAGCATGTATGCTTCTGCTACTTGTTCTACATCAGACTTTCTTCTACAAACAGCGAAACGCTTTGACTCGGTGAGTTTCGCAGCATTCCGCCTTCGATGCCCTTGTTGCCGAAATTCAGTTGCCTTTGAATTTCGGGTGATCCCTCTTGAGCATGTATGCTTCTGCTACTTGTTCTACATCAGACTTTCTTCCGCAAACGGCGAAACGCTTTGACTCGGTGAGTTTCGCGGCATTCCGACTTCGATGCCCCAGTTTCCGAAATTCAGTTGCCTTTGATTTTCGGGTGATCCCCCTTGAGCATGTATGCTTCTGCTACTTCTTCTACATCAGACTTCGTTCGCAAACGGCGAAACACTTTGACTCGGTGAGTTTCGCGGTATTCCGAGTTCGATGCCCCGGTTGCCGAAATTCAGTTGCCTTTGAATTGCGGGTGATCCCTCTTGAGCATGTATGCTTCTGCTACTTATTCTACATCAGACTTTCTTCCACAAACGGCGAAACACTTTGACTCGGTGAGTTTCGCGGCATTCCGACTTCGATGCCCGGTTGCCGAAATTCAGTTGCCTTTGAATTTCGGGTGATCCCTCTTGAGCATGTATGCTTCTGCTACTTGTTCTACATCAGACTTTCTTCCGCAAACGGCGAAACGCTTTGACTCGGTGAGTTTCGCGGCATTCCGACTTCGATGCCCGGTTGCCGAAATTCAGTTGCCTTTGAATTTCGGGTGATCCCTCTTGAGCATGTATGCTTCTGCTACTTGTTCTACATCAGACTTCCTTCCGCAAACGGCGAAACGCTTTGACTCGGTGAGTTTCGCGGCATTCCGACTTCGATGCCCGGTTGCCGAAATTCAGTTGCCTTTGAATTTCGGGTGATCCCTCTTGAGCATGTATGCTTCTGCTACTTGTTCTACATCAGACTTTCTTCCGCAAACGGCGAAACGCTTTGACTCGGTGAGTTTCGCGGCATTCCGACTTCGATGCCCCGGTTGCCGAAATTCAGTTGCCTTTGAATTTCGGGTGATCCCTCTTGAGCATGTATGCTTCTGCTACTTGTTCTACATCAGACTTCTTCCGCAAACAGCGAAACGCTTTGACTCGGTGAGTTTCGCGGCATTCCGACTTCGATGCCCGGTTGCCGAAATTCAGTTGCCTTTGAATTTCGGGTGATCCCTCTTGAGCATGTATGCTTCTGCTACTTGTTCTACATCAGACTTCCTTCGCAAACGGCGAAACGCTTTGACTCGGTGAGTTTCGCGGCATTCCGACTTCGATGCCCGGTTGCCGAAATTCAGTTGCCTTTGAATTTCGGGTGATCCCTCTTGAGCATGTATGCTTCTGCTACTTGTTCTACATCAGACTTTCTTCCGCAAACGGCGAAACGCTTTGACTCGGTGAGTTTCGCGGCATTCCGACTTCGATGCCCGGTTGCCGAAATTCAGTTGCCTTTGAATTTCGGGTGATCCCTCTTGAGCATGTATGCTTCTGCTACTTGTTCTACATCAGACTTTCTTCCGCAAACGGCGAAACGCTTTGACTCGGTGAGTTTCGCGGCATTCCGACTTCGATGCCCCGGTTGCCGAAATTCAGTTGCCTTTGAATTTCGGGTGATCCCTCTTGAGCATGTATGCTTCTGCTACTTGTTCTACATCAGACTTTCTTCCGCAAACGGCGAAACGCTTTGACTCGGTGAGTTTCGCGGCATTCCGACTTCGATGCCCCGGTTGCCGAAATTCAGTTGCCTTTGAATTTCGGGTGATCCCTCTTGAGCATGTATGCTTCTGCTACTTGTTCTACATCAGACTTTCTTCCGCAAACGGCGAAACGCTTTGACTCGGTGAGTTTCGCGGCATTCCGACTTCGATGCCCCGGTTGCCGAAATTCAGTTGCCTTTGAATTTCGGGTGATCCCTCTTGAGCATGTATGCTTCTGCTACTTGTTCTACATCAGACTTTCTTCCGCAAACGCGAAACGCTTTGACTCGGTGAGTTTCGCGGCATTCCGACTTCGATGCCCGGTTGCCGAAATTCAGTTGCCTTTGAATTTCGGGTGATCCCTCTTGAGCATGTATGCTTCTGCTACTTGTTCTACATCAGACTTTCTTCCGCAAACGGCGAAACGCTTTGACTCGGTGAGTTTCGCGGCATTCCGACTTCGATGCCCCGGTTGCCGAAATTCAGTTGCCTTTGAATTTCGGGTGATCCCTCTTGAGCATGTATGCTTCTGCTACTTGTTCTACATCAGACTTTCTTCCGCAAACGCGAAACGCTTTGACTCGGTGAGTTTCGCGGCATTCCGACTTCGATGCCCCGGTTGCCGAAATTCAGTTGCCTTTGAATTTCGGGTGATCCCTCTTGAGCATGTATGCTTCTGCTACTTGTTCTACATCAACTTCTTCCGCAAACAGCGAAACGCTTTGACTCGGTGAGTTTCGCGGCATTCCGACTTCGATGCCCCGGTTGCCGAAATTCAGTTGCCTTTGAATTTCGGTGATCCCTCTTGAGCATGTATGCTTCTGCTACTTGTTCTACATCAGACTTCCTTCCGCAAACGGCGAAACGCTTTGACTCGGTGAGTTTCGCGGCATTCCGACTTCGATGCCCCGGTTGCCGAAATTCAGTTGCCTTTGAATTTCGGGTGATCCCTCTTGAGCATGTATGCTTCTGCTACTTGTTCTACATCAGACTTCCTTCCGCAAACGGCGAAACGCTTTGACTCGGTGAGTTTCGCGGCATTCCGACTTCGATGCCCCGGTTGCCGAAATTCAGTTGCCTTTGAATTTCGGGTGATCCCTCTTGAGCATGTATGCTTCTGCTACTTGTTCTACATCATACTTTCTTCCGCAAACGGCGAAACGCTTTGACTCGGTGAGTTTCGCGGCATTCCGACTTCGATGCCCCGGTTGCCGAAATTCAGTTGCCTTTGAATTTCGGGTGATCCCTCTTGAGCATGTATGCTTCTGCTACTTGTTCTACATCAGACTTTCTTCCGCAAACGCGAAACGCTTTGACTCGGTGAGTTTCGCGGCATTCCGACTTCGATGCCCGGTTGCCGAAATTCAGTTGCCTTTGAATTTCGGGTGATCCCTCTTGAGCATGTATGCTTCTGCTACTTGTTCTACATCAGACTTCCTTCCGCAAACGGCGAAACGCTTTGACTCGGTGAGTTTCGCGGCATTCCGACTTCGATGCCCCGGTTGCCGAAATTCAGTTGCCTTTGAATTTCGGGTGATCCCTCTTGAGCATGTATGCTTCTGCTACTTGTTCTACATCAGACTTCTTCCGCAAACGGCGAAACGCTTTGACTCGGTGAGTTTCGCGGCATTCCGACTTCGATGCCCCGGTTGCCGAAATTCAGTTGCCTTTGAATTTCGGGTGATCCCTCTTGAGCATGTATGCTTCTGCTACTTGTTCTACATCAGACTTTCTTCCGCAAACGGCGAAACGCTTTGACTCGGTGAGTTTCGCGGCATTCCGACTTCGATGCCCCGGTTGCCGAAATTCAGTTGCCTTTGAATTTCGGGTGATCCCTCTTGAGCATGTATGCTTCTGCTACTTGTTCTAGTACATCACACTTCTCTTCCGCAAACGTGCGAAACGCTTTGACTCGGTGAGTTTCGCGGCATTCCGACTTCGATGCCCCGGTTGCCGAAATTCAGTTGCCTTTGAATTTCGGGTGATCCCTCTTGAGCATGTATGCTTCTACTACTTGTTCTACATCAGACTTCCTTCCGCAAATAGCGAAACGCTTTGACTCGGTGAGTTTCGCGGCATTCCGACTTGGATGCC
>CM055352.1:17946104-17965664 GCA_029228515.1 Populus alba x Populus x berolinensis | reverse complement strand
AACGTTTTGACTCGGAGAGTTTCGCGGCATTTCCGACTTCGATGTCCCGGTTGCCGAAATTCAGTTGCCTTTGAATTTCGGGTGATCCCTCTTGAGCATGTATGCTTCTGCTACTTGTTCTACATCAGACTTCTTCCGCAAACGGCCAGAAACGCTTTGACTCGGTGAGTTTCGCGCATTCCGACTTCGATGTCCCGGTTGCCGAAATTCAGTTGCCTTTGAATTTCGGTGATCCCTCTTGAGCATGTATGCTTCTGCTACTTGTTCTACATCAGACTTCTTCCGCAAACGGCGAAACGCTTTGACTCGGTGAGTTTCGCGGCATTCCGACTTCGATGCCCCGGTTGCCGAAATTCAGTTGCCTTTGAATTTCGGTGATCCCTCTTGAGCATGTATGCTTCTGCTACTTGTTCTACATCATACTTCTTCCGCAAACGGCGAAACGCTTTGACTCGGTGAGTTTCGCGGCATTCCGACTTCGATGCCCCGGTTGCCGAAATTCAGTTGCCTTTGAATTTCGGGTGATCCCTCTTGAGCATGTATGCTTCTGCTACTTGTTCTACATCAGACTTTCTTCCGCAAACGGCGAAACGCTTTGACTCGGTGAGTTTCGCGGCATTCCGACTTCGATGCCCCGGTTGCCGAAATTCAGTTGCCTTTGAATTTCGGGTGATCCCTCTTGAGCATGTATGCTTCTGCTACTTGTTCTACATCAACTTTCTTCCGCAAACGGCGAAACGCTTTGACTCGGTGAGTTTCGCGGCATTCCGACTTCGATGCCCCGGTTGCCGAAATTCAGTTGCCTTTGAATTTCGGGTGATCCCTCTTGAGCATGTATGCTTCTGCTACTTGTTCTACATCACACTTCTTCCGCAAACGCGAAACGCTTTGACTCGGTGAGTTTCGCGGCATTCCGACTTCGATGCCCCGGTTGCCGAAATTCAGTTGCCTTTGAATTTCGGGTGATCCCTCTTGAGCATGTATGCTTCTGCTACTTGTTCTACATCATACTTTCTTCCGCAAACGGTCAAACGCTTTGACTCGGTGAGTTTCGCGGCATTCCGACTTCGATGCCCCGGTTGCCGAAATTCAGTTGCCTTTGAATTTCGGGTGATC
Source organism: Populus alba x Populus x berolinensis (assembly GCA_029228515.1). Classification (NCBI taxonomy): domain Eukaryota; kingdom Viridiplantae; phylum Streptophyta; class Magnoliopsida; order Malpighiales; family Salicaceae; genus Populus; species Populus alba x Populus x berolinensis. Next base: position 17,964,548 of record CM055352.1, on the reverse strand, counting down.
CCTCTTGAGCATGTATGCTTCTGCTACTTGTTCTACATCAGACTTTCTTCCGCAAACGGCGAACCGCTTTGAGTCGGTGAGTTTCGCAGCATTCCGACTTCGATGCCCCGGTTGCCGAAATTCAGTTGCCTTTGAATTTGGGGTGATCCCTCTTGAGCATGTATGCTTCTGCTACTTGTTCTACATCAGACTTGTTCCACAAACGGCCAAACGCTTTGACTCGGTCAGTTTCGCGGCATTCAGACTTCGATGCCCCGGTTGACGAAATTCAGTTGCCTTTGAATTTCGGGTGATCCCTCTTGAGCATGTATGCTTCTGCTACTCGTTCTACATCAGACTTTCTCCGCAAACGGCGAAAAGCTTTGACTCGGTGAGTTTCGCGGCCTTCCGACTTCGATGCCCCGGTTGCCGAAATTAAGTTGCCTTTGAATTTCGGGTGATCCCTCTTGAGCATGTATGCTTCAGCTACTCGTTCTACATCAGACTTTCTTCCGCAAACGGCGAAAAGCTTTGACTCGGTGAGTTTCGCGGCCTTCCGACTTTGATGCCCCGGTTGCCGAAATTCAGTTGCCTTTGAATTTCGGGTGATCCCTCTTGAGCATGTATGCTTCAGCTACTTGTTCTACATCAACTTCTTCCGCAAACGGCGAAACGCTTTGACTCGGTGAGTTTCGAGGCATTCCAACTTCGATGCCACGGTTGCCGAAATTCAGTTGCCTTTGAATTTCGGGTGATGCCTCTTGAGCGTGTATGCTTCTGCTACTTGTTCCACATCAGACTTTCTTCCGCAAATGGCGAAACGCTTTGACTCGTGAGTTTCGCGGCATTCCGACTTCGATGCCTGTGTTGCCGAAATTCAGTTGCCTTTGAATTTCGGGTGATCCCTCTTAAGCATGTATGCTTCTGCTACTTGTTCTACATCAAACTTTCTTCCGCAAACGGCGAAACGCTTTGACTAAGTGAGTTTCGCGGCATTCCGACTTCGATGCCCCGGTTGCCGAAATTCAGTTGCCTTTGAATTTCGGTGATCCCTCTTGAGCATGTATGCTTCTGCTACTTGTTCTACATCAGACTTCTTCCGCAAACGGCGAAACGCTTTGACTCGGTGAGTTTCGCGGCATTCCGACTTCGATGCCCGGTTGCCGAAATTCAGTTGCCTTTGAATTTCGGGTGATCCCTCTTGAGCATGTATGCTTCTGCTACTTGTTCTACATCAGACTTCTTCCGCAAACGGCGAAACGCTTTGACTCGGTGAGTTTCGCGGCATTCCGACTTCGATGCCCCGGTTGCCGAAATTCAGTTGCCTTTGAATTTCGGGTGATCCCTCTTGAGCATGTATGCTTCTGCTACTTGTTCTACATCAGACTTTCTTCCGCAAACGGCGAAACGCTTTGACTCGGTGAGTTTCGCGGCATTCCGACTTCGATGCCCCGGTTGCCGAAATTCAGTTGCCTTTGAATTTCGGGTGATCCCTCTTGAGCATGTATGCTTCTGCTACTTGTTCTACATCAGACTTCTTCCGCAAACGGCGAAACGCTTTGACTCGGTGAGTTTCGCGGCATTCCGACTTCGATGCCCCGGTTGCCGAAATTCAGTTGCCTTTGAATTTCGGGTGATCCCTCTTGAGCATGTATGCTTCTGCTACTTGTTCTACATCAGACTTTCTTCCGCAAACGGCGAAACGCTTTGACTCGGTGAGTTTCGCGGCATTCCGACTTCGATGCCCCGGTTGCCGAAATTCAGTTGCCTTTGAATTTCGGGTGATCCCTCTTGAGCATGTATGCTTCTGCTACTTGTTCTACATCAGACTTTCTTCCGCAAACGGCGAAACGCTTTGACTCGGTGAGTTTCGCGGCATTCCGACTTCGATGCCCGGTTGCCGAAATTCAGTTGCCTTTGAATTTCGGGTGATCCCTCTTGAGCATGTATGCTTCTGCTACTTGTTCTACATCAGACTTCTTCCGCAAACGGCGAAACGCTTTGACTCGGTGAGTTTCGCGGCATTCCGACTTCGATGCCCCGGTTGCCGAAATTCAGTTGCCTTTGAATTTCGGGTGATCCCTCTTGAGCATGTATGCTTCTGCTACTTGTTCTACATCATACTTCTTCCGCAAACGGCGAAACGCTTTGACTCGGTGAGTTTCGCGGCATTCCGACTTCGATGCCCGGTTGCCGAAATTCAGTTGCCTTTGAATTTCGGGTGATCCCTCTTGAGCATGTATGCTTCTGCTACTTGTTCTACATCAGACTTCTTCCGCAAACGGCGAAACGCTTTGACTCGGTGAGTTTCGCGGCATTCCGACTTCGATGCCCCGGTTGCCGAAATTCAGTTGCCTTTGAATTTCGGGTGATCCCTCTTGAGCATGTATGCTTCTGCTACTTGTTCTACATCAGACTTCTTCCGCAAACGGCGAAACGCTTTGACTCGGTGAGTTTCGCGGCATTCCGACTTCGATGCCCCGGTTGCCGAAATTCAGTTGCCTTTGAATTTCGGGTGATCCCTCTTGAGCATGTATGCTTCTGCTACTTGTTCTACATCAACTTCTTCCGCAAACGGCGAAACGCTTTGACTCGGTGAGTTTCGCGGCATTCCGACTTCGATGCCCCGGTTGCCGAAATTCAGTTGCCTTTGAATTTCGGGTGATCCCTCTTGAGCATGTATGCTTCTGCTACTTGTTCTACATCAGACTTCTTCCGCAAACGGCGAAACGCTTTGACTCGGTGAGTTTCGCGGCATTCCGACTTCGATGCCCCGGTTGCCGAAATTCAGTTGCCTTTGAATTTCGGGTGATCCCTCTTGAGCATGTATGCTTCTGCTACTTGTTCTACATCAGACTTCTTCCGCAAACGGCGAAACGCTTTGACTCGGTGAGTTTCGCGGCATTCCGACTTCGATGCCCCGGTTGCCGAAATTCAGTTGCCTTTGAATTTCGGGTGATCCCTCTTGAGCATGTATGCTTCTGCTACTTGTTCTACATCAGACTTCTTCCGCAAACGGCGAAACGCTTTGACTCGGTGAGTTTCGCGGCATTCCGACTTCGATGCCCCGGTTGCCGAAATTCAGTTGCCTTTGAATTTCGGGTGATCCCTCTTGAGCATGTATGCTTCTTCTACTTGCTCTACATCAGACTTTCTTGCGCTAGTGGCGAAACGCTTTGACTCGGTGAGTTTCGCGGCATTGCGACTTCGATGCCCCGGTTGCTGAAATTCAGTTGCCTTCAAATTTCGAGTGATCCCTCTTGAGCATGTATGCTTGTTCTACTTCAGACTTTCTTCCCCAAACAGCGAAACGCTTTGATTCGGTGAGTTTCGCGTCATTCCAACTACGATGCCCCGGTTGCCGAAATTCAGTTGCCTTTGAATTTCGGGTGATCCCTCTTGAGCATGTATGCTTGTTCTACATCATACTTTCTTCCGCTAACGGCGAAACGCTGTGACTCGGTGAGTTTCGCGGCATTCCGACTTCGATGCGCCGGTTGCCGAAATTCAGTTGCCTTTGAATTTTGGGTGATCCCTCTTGAGCATGTATGCTTCTGCTACTTGTTCTACTTCAGACTTTCTTCCCTAAAAGGCGAAACGCTTTGACTCGGTGAGTTTCGCGGCATTCCGACTCCGATGCCCCGGTTGCCGCAATTCAGTTGCCTTTGAATTTCGGGTGATCCCTCTTGAGCATGTATGCTTCTGCTACTTGGTCTACTTCAGACTTTCTTCAGCAAACGGCGAAACGCTTTGACTCGGTGAGTTTCGCGGCATTCCGACTACGATGCCCCGGTTGCCGAAATTCAGTTGCCTTTGAATTTCGGGTGATCCCTCTTGAGCATGTATGCTTCTTCTACTTGTTCTACTTCAGACTTTCTTCCGCAAACGGCGAAACGCTTTGACTCGGTGAGTTTCGCGGCATTCCGACTTCGATGCCCCGGTTGCCGAAATTCAGTTGCCTTTGAATTTCGGGTGATCCCTCTTGAGCATGTATGCTTCTTCTGCTTGTTCTACATCAGACTTTCTTCCGCAAACGGCGAAACGCTTTGACTCGGTGAGTTTCGCGGCATTCCGACTTCGATGCCCCGGTTGCCGAAATTCAGTTGCCTTTGAATTTCGGGTGATCCCTCTTGAGCATGTATGCTTCTGCTACTTGTTCTACATCAGACTTCTTCCGCAAACGGCGAAACGCTTTGACTCGGTGAGTTTCGCGGCATTCCGACTTCGATGCCCCGGTTGCCGAAATTCAGTTGCCTTTGAATTTCGGGTGATCCCTCTTGAGCATGTATGCTTCTGCTACTTGTTCTACATCAGACTTCTTCCGCAAACGGCGAAACGCTTTGACTCGGTGAGTTTCGCGGCATTCCGACTTCGATGCCCCGGTTGCCGAAATTCAGTTGCCTTTGAATTTCGGGTGATCCCTCTTGAGCATGTATGCTTCTGCTACTTGTTCTACATCAGACTTTCTTCCGCAAACGGCGAAACGCTTTGACTCGGTGAGTTTCGCGGCATTCCGACTTCGATGCCCCGGTTGCCGAAATTCAGTTGCCTTTGAATTTCGGGTGATCCCTCTTGAGCATGTATGCTTCTGCTACTTGTTCTACATCAGACTTTCTTCCGCAAACGGCGAAACGCTTTGACTCGGTGAGTTTCGCGGCATTCCGACTTCGATGCCCCGGTTGCCGAAATTCAGTTGCCTTTGAATTTCGGGTGATCCCTCTTGAGCATGTATGCTTCTGCTACTTGTTCTACATCAGACTTTCTTCCGCAAACGGCGAAACGCTTTGACTCGGTGAGTTTCGCGGCATTCCGACTTCGATGCCCCGGTTGCCGAAATTCAGTTGCCTTTGAATTTCGGGTGATCCCTCTTGAGCATGTATGCTTCTGCTACTTGTTCTACATCAGACTTTCTTCCGCAAACGGCGAAACGCTTTGACTCGGTGAGTTTCGCGGCATTCCGACTTCGATGCCCCGGTTGCCGAAATTCAGTTGCCTTTGAATTTCGGGTGATCCCTCTTGAGCATGTATGCTTCTGCTACTTGTTCTACATCAGACTTTCTTCCGCAAACGGCGAAACGCTTTGACTCGGTGAGTTTCGCGGCATTCCGACTTCGATGCCCCGGTTGCCGAAATTCAGTTGCCTTTGAATTTCGGGTGATCCCTCTTGAGCATGTATGCTTCTGCTACTTGTTCTACATCAGACTTTCTTCCGCAAACGGCGAAACGCTTTGACTCGGTGAGTTTCGCGGCATTCCGACTTCGATGCCCCGGTTGCCGAAATTCAGTTGCCTTTGAATTTCGGGTGATCCCTCTTGAGCATGTATGCTTCTGCTACTTGTTCTACATCAGACTTTCTTCCGCAAACGGCGAAACGCTTTGACTCGGTGAGTTTCGCGGCATTCCGACTTCGATGCCCCGGTTGCCGAAATTCAGTTGCCTTTGAATTTCGGGTGATCCCTCTTGAGCATGTATGCTTCTGCTACTTGTTCTACATCAGACTTTCTTCCGCAAACGGCGAAACGCTTTGACTCGGTGAGTTTCGCGGCATTCCGACTTCGATGCCCCGGTTGCCGAAATTCAGTTGCCTTTGAATTTCGGGTGATCCCTCTTGAGCATGTATGCTTCTGCTACTTGTTCTACATCAGACTTCTTCCGCAAACGGCGAAACGCTTTGACTCGGTGAGTTTCGCGGCATTCCGACTTCGATGCCCCGGTTGCCGAAATTCAGTTGCCTTTGAATTTCGGGTGATCCCTCTTGAGCATGTATGCTTCTGCTACTTGTTCTACATCAGACTTTCTTCCGCAAACGGCGAAACGCTTTGACTCGGTGAGTTTCGCGGCATTCCGACTTCGATGCCCCGTTGCCGAAATTCAGTTGCCTTTGAATTTCGGGTGATCCCTCTTGAGCATGTATGCTTCTGCTACTTGTTCTACATCAGACTTCTTCCGCAAACGGCGAAACGCTTTGACTCGGTGAGTTTCGCGGCATTCCGACTTCGATGCCCCGGTTGCCGAAATTCAGTTGCCTTTGAATTTCGGGTGATCCCTCTTGAGCATGTATGCTTCTGCTACTTGTTCTACATCAGACTTCTTCCGCAAACGGCGAAACGCTTTGACTCGGTGAGTTTCGCGGCATTCCGACTTCGATGCCCCGTTGCCGAAATTCAGTTGCCTTTGAATTTCGGGTGATCCCTCTTGAGCATGTATGCTTCTGCTACTTGTTCTACATCAGACTTTCTTCCGCAAACGGCGAAACGCTTTGACTCGGTGAGTTTCGCGGCATTCCGACTTCGATGCCCCGGTTGCCGAAATTCAGTTGCCTTTGAATTTCGGGTGATCCCTCTTGAGCATGTATGCTTCTGCTACTTGTTCTACATCAGACTTCTTCCGCAAACGGCGAAACGCTTTGACTCGGTGAGTTTCGCGGCATTCCGACTTCGATGCCCCGGTTGCCGAAATTCAGTTGCCTTTGAATTTCGGGTGATCCCTCTTGAGCATGTATGCTTCTGCTACTTGTTCTACATCAGACTTTCTTCCGCAAACGGCGAAACGCTTTGACTCGGTGAGTTTCGCGGCATTCCGACTTCGATGCCCCGGTTGCCGAAATTCAGTTGCCTTTGAATTTCGGGTGATCCCTCTTGAGCATGTATGCTTCTGCTACTTGTTCTACATCAACTTCTTCCGCAAACGGCGAAACGCTTTGACTCGGTGAGTTTCGCGGCATTCCGACTTCGATGCCCGGTTGCCGAAATTCAGTTGCCTTTGAATTTCGGGTGATCCCTCTTGAGCATGTATGCTTCTGCTACTTGTTCTACATCAGACTTCTTCCGCAAACGGCGAAACGCTTTGACTCGGTGAGTTTCGCGGCATTCCGACTTCGATGCCCCGGTTGCCGAAATTCAGTTGCCTTTGAATTTCGGGTGATCCCTCTTGAGCATGTATGCTTCTGCTACTTGTTCTACATCAGACTTTCTTCCGCAAACGGCGAAACGCTTTGACTCGGTGAGTTTCGCGGCATTCCGACTTCGATGCCCGGTTGCCGAAATTCAGTTGCCTTTGAATTTCGGGTGATCCCTCTTGAGCATGTATGCTTCTGCTACTTGTTCTACATCAGACTTTCTTCCGCAAACGGCGAAACGCTTTGACTCGGTGAGTTTCGCGGCATTCCGACTTCGATGCCCCGGTTGCCGAAATTCAGTTGCCTTTGAATTTCGGGTGATCCCTCTTGAGCATGTATGCTTCTGCTACTTGTTCTACATCAGACTTTCTTCCGCAAACGGCGAAACGCTTTGACTCGGTGAGTTTCGCGGCATTCCGACTTCGATGCCCCGGTTGCCGAAATTCAGTTGCCTTTGAATTTCGGGTGATCCCTCTTGAGCATGTATGCTTCTGCTACTTGTTCTACATCAGACTTTCTTCCGCAAACGGCGAAACGCTTTGACTCGGTGAGTTTCGCGGCATTCCGACTTCGATGCCCCGGTTGCCGAAATTCAGTTGCCTTTGAATTTCGGGTGATCCCTCTTGAGCATGTATGCTTCTGCTACTTGTTCTACATCAGACTTCTTCCGCAAACGGCGAAACGCTTTGACTCGGTGAGTTTCGCGGCATTCCGACTTCGATGCCCCGGTTGCCGAAATTCAGTTGCCTTTGAATTTCGGGTGATCCCTCTTGAGCATGTATGCTTCTGCTACTTGTTCTACATCAGACTTCTTCCGCAAACGGCGAAACGCTTTGACTCGGTGAGTTTCGCGGCATTCCGACTTCGATGCCCCGGTTGCCGAAATTCAGTTGCCTTTGAATTTCGGGTGATCCCTCTTGAGCATGTATGCTTCTGCTACTTGTTCTACATCAGACTTTCTTCCGCAAACGGCGAAACGCTTTGACTCGGTGAGTTTCGCGGCATTCCGACTTCGATGCCCCGGTTGCCGAAATTCAGTTGCCTTTGAATTTCGGGTGATCCCTCTTGAGCATGTATGCTTCTGCTACTTGTTCTACATCAGACTTCTTCCGCAAACGGCGAAACGCTTTGACTCGGTGAGTTTCGCGGCATTCCGACTTCGATGCCCCGGTTGCCGAAATTCAGTTGCCTTTGAATTTCGGGTGATCCCTCTTGAGCATGTATGCTTCTGCTACTTGTTCTACATCAGACTTCTTCCGCAAACGGCGAAACGCTTTGACTCGGTGAGTTTCGCGGCATTCCGACTTCGATGCCCCGGTTGCCGAAATTCAGTTGCCTTTGAATTTCGGGTGATCCCTCTTGAGCATGTATGCTTCTGCTACTTGTTCTACATCAGACTTCTTCCGCAAACGGCGAAACGCTTTGACTCGGTGAGTTTCGCGGCATTCCGACTTCGATGCCCCGGTTGCCGAAATTCAGTTGCCTTTGAATTTCGGGTGATCCCTCTTGAGCATGTATGCTTCTGCTACTTGTTCTACATCAGACTTTCTTCCGCAAACGGCGAAACGCTTTGACTCGGTGAGTTTCGCGGCATTCCGACTTCGATGCCCCGGTTGCCGAAATTCAGTTGCCTTTGAATTTCGGGTGATCCCTCTTGAGCATGTATGCTTCTGCTACTTGTTCTACATCAGACTTTCTTCCGCAAACGGCGAAACGCTTTGACTCGGTGAGTTTCGCGGCATTCCGACTTCGATGCCCCGGTTGCCGAAATTCAGTTGCCTTTGAATTTCGGGTGATCCCTCTTGAGCATGTATGCTTCTGCTACTTGTTCTACATCAGACTTCTTCCGCAAACGGCGAAACGCTTTGACTCGGTGAGTTTCGCGGCATTCCGACTTCGATGCCCCGGTTGCCGAAATTCAGTTGCCTTTGAATTTCGGGTGATCCCTCTTGAGCATGTATGCTTCTGCTACTTGTTCTACATCAGACTTCTTCCGCAAACGGCGAAACGCTTTGACTCGGTGAGTTTCGCGGCATTCCGACTTCGATGCCCCGGTTGCCGAAATTCAGTTGCCTTTGAATTTCGGGTGATCCCTCTTGAGCATGTATGCTTCTGCTACTTGTTCTACATCAGACTTTCTTCCGCAAACGGCGAAACGCTTTGACTCGGTGAGTTTCGCGGCATTCCGACTTCGATGCCCCGGTTGCCGAAATTCAGTTGCCTTTGAATTTCGGGTGATCCCTCTTGAGCATGTATGCTTCTGCTACTTGTTCTACATCAGACTTTCTTCCGCAAACGGCGAAACGCTTTGACTCGGTGAGTTTCGCGGCATTCCGACTTCGATGCCCCGTTGCCGAAATTCAGTTGCCTTTGAATTTCGGGTGATCCCTCTTGAGCATGTATGCTTCTGCTACTTGTTCTACATCAGACTTTCTTCCGCAAACGGCGAAACGCTTTGACTCGGTGAGTTTCGCGGCATTCCGACTTCGATGCCCCGGTTGCCGAAATTCAGTTGCCTTTGAATTTCGGGTGATCCCTCTTGAGCATGTATGCTTCTGCTACTTGTTCTACATCAGACTTTCTTCCGCAAACGGCGAAACGCTTTGACTCGGTGAGTTTCGCGGCATTCCGACTTCGATGCCCCGGTTGCCGAAATTCAGTTGCCTTTGAATTTCGGGTGATCCCTCTTGAGCATGTATGCTTCTGCTACTTGTTCTACATCAGACTTTCTTCCGCAAACGGCGAAACGCTTTGACTCGGTGAGTTTCGCGGCATTCCGACTTCGATGCCCCGGTTGCCGAAATTCAGTTGCCTTTGAATTTCGGGTGATCCCTCTTGAGCATGTATGCTTCTGCTACTTGTTCTACATCAGACTTCTTCCGCAAACGGCGAAACGCTTTGACTCGGTGAGTTTCGCGGCATTCCGACTTCGATGCCCCGGTTGCCGAAATTCAGTTGCCTTTGAATTTCGGGTGATCCCTCTTGAGCATGTATGCTTCTGCTACTTGTTCTACATCAGACTTCTTCCGCAAACGGCGAAACGCTTTGACTCGGTGAGTTTCGCGGCATTCCGACTTCGATGCCCCGGTTGCCGAAATTCAGTTGCCTTTGAATTTCGGGTGATCCCTCTTGAGCATGTATGCTTCTGCTACTTGTTCTACATCAGACTTTCTTCCGCAAACGGCGAAACGCTTTGACTCGGTGAGTTTCGCGGCATTCCGACTTCGATGCCCCGGTTGCCGAAATTCAGTTGCCTTTGAATTTCGGGTGATCCCTCTTGAGCATGTATGCTTCTGCTACTTGTTCTACATCAGACTTCTTCCGCAAACGGCGAAACGCTTTGACTCGGTGAGTTTCGCGGCATTCCGACTTCGATGCCCCGGTTGCCGAAATTCAGTTGCCTTTGAATTTCGGGTGATCCCTCTTGAGCATGTATGCTTCTGCTACTTGTTCTACATCAGACTTCTTCCGCAAACGGCGAAACGCTTTGACTCGGTGAGTTTCGCGGCATTCCGACTTCGATGCCCCGGTTGCCGAAATTCAGTTGCCTTTGAATTTCGGGTGATCCCTCTTGAGCATGTATGCTTCTGCTACTTGTTCTACATCAGACTTTCTTCCGCAAACGGCGAAACGCTTTGACTCGGTGAGTTTCGCGGCATTCCGACTTCGATGCCCCGGTTGCCGAAATTCAGTTGCCTTTGAATTTCGGGTGATCCCTCTTGAGCATGTATGCTTCTGCTACTTGTTCTACATCAGACTTCTTCCGCAAACGGCGAAACGCTTTGACTCGGTGAGTTTCGCGGCATTCCGACTTCGATGCCCCGGTTGCCGAAATTCAGTTGCCTTTGAATTTCGGGTGATCCCTCTTGAGCATGTATGCTTCTGCTACTTGTTCTACATCAGACTTCTTCCGCAAACGGCGAAACGCTTTGACTCGGTGAGTTTCGCGGCATTCCGACTTCGATGCCCCGGTTGCCGAAATTCAGTTGCCTTTGAATTTCGGGTGATCCCTCTTGAGCATGTATGCTTCTGCTACTTGTTCTACATCAGACTTCTTCCGCAAACGGCGAAACGCTTTGACTCGGTGAGTTTCGCGGCATTCCGACTTCGATGCCCCGGTTGCCGAAATTCAGTTGCCTTTGAATTTCGGGTGATCCCTCTTGAGCATGTATGCTTCTGCTACTTGTTCTACATCAGACTTTCTTCCGCAAACGGCGAAACGCTTTGACTCGGTGAGTTTCGCGGCATTCCGACTTCGATGCCCCGGTTGCCGAAATTCAGTTGCCTTTGAATTTCGGGTGATCCCTCTTGAGCATGTATGCTTCTGCTACTTGTTCTACATCAGACTTTCTTCCGCAAACGGCGAAACGCTTTGACTCGGTGAGTTTCGCGGCATTCCGACTTCGATGCCCGGTTGCCGAAATTCAGTTGCCTTTGAATTTCGGGTGATCCCTCTTGAGCATGTATGCTTCTGCTACTTGTTCTACATCAGACTTTCTTCCGCAAACGGCGAAACGCTTTGACTCGGTGAGTTTCGCGGCATTCCGACTTCGATGCCCCGGTTGCCGAAATTCAGTTGCCTTTGAATTTCGGGTGATCCCTCTTGAGCATGTATGCTTCTGCTACTTGTTCTACATCAGACTTCTTCCGCAAACGGCGAAACGCTTTGACTCGGTGAGTTTCGCGGCATTCCGACTTCGATGCCCCGGTTGCCGAAATTCAGTTGCCTTTGAATTTCGGGTGATCCCTCTTGAGCATGTATGCTTCTGCTACTTGTTCTACATCAGACTTTCTTCCGCAAACGGCGAAACGCTTTGACTCGGTGAGTTTCGCGGCATTCCGACTTCGATGCCCCGGTTGCCGAAATTCAGTTGCCTTTGAATTTCGGGTGATCCCTCTTGAGCATGTATGCTTCTGCTACTTGTTCTACATCAGACTTTCTTCCGCAAACGGCGAAACGCTTTGACTCGGTGAGTTTCGCGGCATTCCGACTTCGATGCCCCGGTTGCCGAAATTCAGTTGCCTTTGAATTTCGGGTGATCCCTCTTGAGCATGTATGCTTCTGCTACTTGTTCTACATCAGACTTTCTTCCGCAAACGGCGAAACGCTTTGACTCGGTGAGTTTCGCGGCATTCCGACTTCGATGCCCCGGTTGCCGAAATTCAGTTGCCTTTGAATTTCGGGTGATCCCTCTTGAGCATGTATGCTTCTGCTACTTGTTCTACATCAGACTTCTTCCGCAAACGGCGAAACGCTTTGACTCGGTGAGTTTCGCGGCATTCCGACTTCGATGCCCCGGTTGCCGAAATTCAGTTGCCTTTGAATTTCGGGTGATCCCTCTTGAGCATGTATGCTTCTGCTACTTGTTCTACATCAGACTTCTTCCGCAAACGGCGAAACGCTTTGACTCGGTGAGTTTCGCGGCATTCCGACTTCGATGCCCCGGTTGCCGAAATTCAGTTGCCTTTGAATTTCGGGTGATCCCTCTTGAGCATGTATGCTTCTGCTACTTGTTCTACATCAGACTTTCTTCCGCAAACGGCGAAACGCTTTGACTCGGTGAGTTTCGCGGCATTCCGACTTCGATGCCCCGGTTGCCGAAATTCAGTTGCCTTTGAATTTCGGGTGATCCCTCTTGAGCATGTATGCTTCTGCTACTTGTTCTACATCAGACTTTCTTCCGCAAACGGCGAAACGCTTTGACTCGGTGAGTTTCGCGGCATTCCGACTTCGATGCCCCGGTTGCCGAAATTCAGTTGCCTTTGAATTTCGGGTGATCCCTCTTGAGCATGTATGCTTCTGCTACTTGTTCTACATCAGACTTTCTTCCGCAAACGGCGAAACGCTTTGACTCGGTGAGTTTCGCGGCATTCCGACTTCGATGCCCCGGTTGCCGAAATTCAGTTGCCTTTGAATTTCGGGTGATCCCTCTTGAGCATGTATGCTTCTGCTACTTGTTCTACATCAGACTTTCTTCCGCAAACGGCGAAACGCTTTGACTCGGTGAGTTTCGCGGCATTCCGACTTCGATGCCCCGTTGCCGAAATTCAGTTGCCTTTGAATTTCGGGTGATCCCTCTTGAGCATGTATGCTTCTGCTACTTGTTCTACATCAGACTTCTTCCGCAAACGGCGAAACGCTTTGACTCGGTGAGTTTCGCGGCATTCCGACTTCGATGCCCCGTTGCCGAAATTCAGTTGCCTTTGAATTTCGGGTGATCCCTCTTGAGCATGTATGCTTCTGCTACTTGTTCTACATCAGACTTTCTTCCGCAAACGGCGAAACGCTTTGACTCGGTGAGTTTCGCGGCATTCCGACTTCGATGCCCCGGTTGCCGAAATTCAGTTGCCTTTGAATTTCGGGTGATCCCTCTTGAGCATGTATGCTTCTGCTACTTGTTCTACATCAGACTTCTTCCGCAAACGGCGAAACGCTTTGACTCGGTGAGTTTCGCGGCATTCCGACTTCGATGCCCCGGTTGCCGAAATTCAGTTGCCTTTGAATTTCGGGTGATCCCTCTTGAGCATGTATGCTTCTGCTACTTGTTCTACATCAGACTTTCTTCCGCAAACGGCGAAACGCTTTGACTCGGTGAGTTTCGCGGCATTCCGACTTCGATGCCCCGGTTGCCGAAATTCAGTTGCCTTTGAATTTCGGGTGATCCCTCTTGAGCATGTATGCTTCTGCTACTTGTTCTACATCAGACTTTCTTCCGCAAACGGCGAAACGCTTTGACTCGGTGAGTTTCGCGGCATTCCGACTTCGATGCCCCGGTTGCCGAAATTCAGTTGCCTTTGAATTTCGGGTGATCCCTCTTGAGCATGTATGCTTCTGCTACTTGTTCTACATCAGACTTCTTCCGCAAACGGCGAAACGCTTTGACTCGGTGAGTTTCGCGGCATTCCGACTTCGATGCCCCGGTTGCCGAAATTCAGTTGCCTTTGAATTTCGGGTGATCCCTCTTGAGCATGTATGCTTCTGCTACTTGTTCTACATCAGACTTTCTTCCGCAAACGGCGAAACGCTTTGACTCGGTGAGTTTCGCGGCATTCCGACTTCGATGCCCCGTTTGCCGAAATTCAGTTGCCTTTGAATTTCGGGTGATCCCTCTTGAGCATGTATGCTTCTGCTACTTGTTCTACATCAGACTTCTTCCGCAAACGGCGAAACGCTTTGACTCGGTGAGTTTCGCGGCATTCCGACTTCGATGCCCCGGTTGCCGAAATTCAGTTGCCTTTGAATTTCGGGTGATCCCTCTTGAGCATGTATGCTTCTGCTACTTGTTCTACATCAGACTTTCTTCCGCAAACGGCGAAACGCTTTGACTCGGTGAGTTTCGCGGCATTCCGACTTCGATGCCCCGGTTGCCGAAATTCAGTTGCCTTTGAATTTCGGGTGATCCCTCTTGAGCATGTATGCTTCTGCTACTTGTTCTACATCAGACTTCTTCCGCAAACGGCGAAACGCTTTGACTCGGTGAGTTTCGCGGCATTCCGACTTCGATGCCCCGGTTGCCGAAATTCAGTTGCCTTTGAATTTCGGGTGATCCCTCTTGAGCATGTATGCTTCTGCTACTTGTTCTACATCAGACTTCTTCCGCAAACGGCGAAACGCTTTGACTCGGTGAGTTTCGCGGCATTCCGACTTCGATGCCCCGGTTGCCGAAATTCAGTTGCCTTTGAATTTCGGGTGATCCCTCTTGAGCATGTATGCTTCTGCTACTTGTTCTACATCAGACTTTCTTCCGCAAACGGCGAAACGCTTTGACTCGGTGAGTTTCGCGGCATTCCGACTTCGATGCCCCGGTTGCCGAAATTCAGTTGCCTTTGAATTTCGGGTGATCCCTCTTGAGCATGTATGCTTCTGCTACTTGTTCTACATCAGACTTCTTCCGCAAACGGCGAAACGCTTTGACTCGGTGAGTTTCGCGGCATTCCGACTTCGATGCCCCGGTTGCCGAAATTCAGTTGCCTTTGAATTTCGGGTGATCCCTCTTGAGCATGTATGCTTCTGCTACTTGTTCTACATCAGACTTTCTTCCGCAAACGGCGAAACGCTTTGACTCGGTGAGTTTCGCGGCATTCCGACTTCGATGCCCCGTTGCCGAAATTCAGTTGCCTTTGAATTTCGGGTGATCCCTCTTGAGCATGTATGCTTCTGCTACTTGTTCTACATCAGACTTCTTCCGCAAACGGCGAAACGCTTTGACTCGGTGAGTTTCGCGGCATTCCGACTTCGATGCCCCGGTTGCCGAAATTCAGTTGCCTTTGAATTTCGGGTGATCCCTCTTGAGCATGTATGCTTCTGCTACTTGTTCTACATCAGACTTTCTTCCGCAAACGGCGAAACGCTTTGACTCGGTGAGTTTCGCGGCATTCCGACTTCGATGCCCCGGTTGCCGAAATTCAGTTGCCTTTGAATTTCGGGTGATCCCTCTTGAGCATGTATGCTTCTGCTACTTGTTCTACATCAGACTTTCTTCCGCAAACGGCGAAACGCTTTGACTCGGTGAGTTTCGCGGCATTCCGACTTCGATGCCCCGGTTGCCGAAATTCAGTTGCCTTTGAATTTCGGGTGATCCCTCTTGAGCATGTATGCTTCTGCTACTTGTTCTACATCAGACTTCTTCCGCAAACGGCGAAACGCTTTGACTCGGTGAGTTTCGCGGCATTCCGACTTCGATGCCCCGTTGCCGAAATTCAGTTGCCTTTGAATTTCGGGTGATCCCTCTTGAGCATGTATGCTTCTGCTACTTGTTCTACATCAGACTTCTTCCGCAAACGGCGAAACGCTTTGACTCGGTGAGTTTCGCGGCATTCCGACTTCGATGCCCCGGTTGCCGAAATTCAGTTGCCTTTGAATTTCGGGTGATCCCTCTTGAGCATGTATGCTTCTGCTACTTGTTCTACATCAGACTTTCTTCCGCAAACGGCGAAACGCTTTGACTCGGTGAGTTTCGCGGCATTCCGACTTCGATGCCCCGGTTGCCGAAATTCAGTTGCCTTTGAATTTCGGGTGATCCCTCTTGAGCATGTATGCTTCTGCTACTTGTTCTACATCAGACTTTCTTCCGCAAACGGCGAAACGCTTTGACTCGGTGAGTTTCGCGGCATTCCGACTTCGATGCCCCGGTTGCCGAAATTCAGTTGCCTTTGAATTTCGGGTGATCCCTCTTGAGCATGTATGCTTCTGCTACTTGTTCTACATCAGACTTCTTCCGCAAACGGCGAAACGCTTTGACTCGGTGAGTTTCGCGGCATTCCGACTTCGATGCCCGGTTGCCGAAATTCAGTTGCCTTTGAATTTCGGGTGATCCCTCTTGAGCATGTATGCTTCTGCTACTTGTTCTACATCAGACTTCTTCCGCAAACGGCGAAACGCTTTGACTCGGTGAGTTTCGCGGCATTCCGACTTCGATGCCCCGGTTGCCGAAATTCAGTTGCCTTTGAATTTCGGGTGATCCCTCTTGAGCATGTATGCTTCTGCTACTTGTTCTACATCAGACTTCTTCCGCAAACGGCGAAACGCTTTGACTCGGTGAGTTTCGCGGCATTCCGACTTCGATGCCCCGGTTGCCGAAATTCAGTTGCCTTTGAATTTCGGGTGATCCCTCTTGAGCATGTATGCTTCTGCTACTTGTTCTACATCAGACTTCTTCCGCAAACGGCGAAACGCTTTGACTCGGTGAGTTTCGCGGCATTCCGACTTCGATGCCCGGTTGCCGAAATTCAGTTGCCTTTGAATTTCGGGTGATCCCTCTTGAGCATGTATGCTTCTGCTACTTGTTCTACATCAGACTTCTTCCGCAAACGGCGAAACGCTTTGACTCGGTGAGTTTCGCGGCATTCCGACTTCGATGCCCCGGTTGCCGAAATTCAGTTGCCTTTGAATTTCGGGTGATCCCTCTTGAGCATGTATGCTTCTGCTACTTGTTCTACATCAGACTTTCTTCCGCAAACGGCGAAACGCTTTGACTCGGTGAGTTTCGCGGCATTCCGACTTCGATGCCCCGGTTGCCGAAATTCAGTTGCCTTTGAATTTCGGGTGATCCCTCTTGAGCATGTATGCTTCTGCTACTTGTTCTACATCAGACTTCTTCCGCAAACGGCGAAACGCTTTGACTCGGTGAGTTTCGCGGCATTCCGACTTCGATGCCCGGTTGCCGAAATTCAGTTGCCTTTGAATTTCGGGTGATCCCTCTTGAGCATGTATGCTTCTGCTACTTGTTCTACATCAGACTTCTTCCGCAAACGGCGAAACGCTTTGACTCGGTGAGTTTCGCGGCATTCCGACTTCGATGCCCCGGTTGCCGAAATTCAGTTGCCTTTGAATTTCGGGTGATCCCTCTTGAGCATGTATGCTTCTGCTACTTGTTCTACATCAGACTTCTTCCGCAAACGGCGAAACGCTTTGACGGTGAGTTTCGCGGCATTCCGACTTCGATGCCCCGGTTGCCGAAATTCAGTTGCCTTTGAATTTCGGGTGATCCCTCTTGAGCATGTATGCTTCTGCTACTTGTTCTACATCAGACTTCTTTCCGCAAACGGCGAAACGCTTTGACTCGGTGAGTTTCGCGGCATTCCGACTTCGATGCCCCGGTTGCCGAAATTCAGTTGCCTTTGAATTTCGGGTGATCCCTCTTGAGCATGTATGCTTCTGCTACTTGTTCTACATCAGACTTCTTCCGCAAACGGCGAAACGCTTTGACTCGGTGAGTTTCGCGCATTCCGACTTCGATGCCCCGTTGCCGAAATTCAGTTGCCTTTGAATTTCGGGTGATCCCTCTTGAGCATGTATGCTTCTGCTACTTGTTCTACATCATACTTTTTCCGCAAACACGAAACGCTTTGACTCGGTGAGTTTCGCGGCATTCCGACTTCGATGCCCCGTTTGCCGAAATTCAGTTGCCTTTGAATTTCGGTGATCCCTCTTGAGCATGTATGCTTCTGCTACTTGTTCTACATCAGACTTTCTTCCGCAAACGGCGAAACGCTTTGACTCGGTGAGTTTCGCGGCATTCCGACTTCGATGCCCCGGTTGCCGAAATTCAGTTGCCTTTGAATTTCGGGTGATCCCTCTTGAGCATGTATGCTTCTGCTACTTGTTCTACATCATACTTCTTCCGCAAACGGCGAAACGCTTTGACTCGGTGAGTTTCGCGGCATTCCGACTTCGATGCCCCGGTTGCCGAAATTCAGTTGCCTTTGAATTTCGGGTGATCCCTCTTGAGCATGTATGCTTCTGCTACTTGTTCTACATCATACTTCTTCCGCAAACGGCGAAACGCTTTGACTCGGTGAGTTTCGCGCATTCCGACTTCGATGCCCCGTTGCCGAAATTCAGTTGCCTTTGAATTTCGGGTGATCCCTCTTGAGCATGTATGCTTCTGCTACTTGTTCTACATCATACTTCTTCCGCAAACGCGAAACGCTTTGACTCGGTGAGTTTCGCGGCATTCCGACTTCGATGCCCCGGTTGCCGAAATTCAGTTGCCTTTGAATTTCGGGTGATCCCTCTTGAGCATGTATGCTTCTGCTACTTGTTCTAATCAGACCTTCTTCCGCAA
>CM055352.1:17925931-17946004 GCA_029228515.1 Populus alba x Populus x berolinensis | reverse complement strand
TCCATAACAATAGATCCGACCGTTGGATCGCTCTAAAATTTTTTTCACGAGTTTCCGGAAGCTGTTTTACTTTGAGTAGCATGGAATCAGTACCGCACTCCGACGATGTCGGTCGGGCTTTACACCGACATCAGTAGAGTACGGCTCAAAAGGTCCATAACAATAGATCCGACCGTTGGATCGCTCTAAAAATTTTTTTCACGAGTTTCCGGAGCTGTTTTACTTGGAGTAGCGTGGAATCATACCGCACACCGACGATGTCCGGTCTGGCCTTAACACCGACATGAGTAGAGTACGGGCTCAAAAGGTCCATAACAATAGATCCGACCGTTGGATCGCTATAAAAGTTTTTTCACGAGTTTCCGGAGGTGTTTTACTTCGAGTAGCTTGGAATCAGTACCGCACCAACGATGCGCAGTCGGACCTTACACGGACACGACTAGAGTGCCGGCTAAAAAGGTCCATAACAATAGATCCGACCGTTGGATCGCTCTAAAATTTTTTTCACGAGTTTCAGAAGCTGTTTTACTTGGAGTAGCATGGAATCAGTACCGCACTCCGATGATGTTCGGTCTGGCCTTAACACCGACATGAGTAGAGTACGGCTCAAAAGGTCCATAACAATAGATCCGACCGTTGGATCGCTATAAAAGTTTTTTCACGAGTTTCCGGAGGGTGTTTTACTTCGAGTAGCTTGGAATCATTACCTCACACCAACAATGCGCAGTCGGACCTTACCACGGACACGACTAGTGTGCGGGTAAAAAGGTCCATAACAATAGATCCGACCGTTGGATCGCTCTAAAATTTTTTTCACGAGTTTCCGGAAGCTGTTTTACTTGGAGTAGCATGGAATCAGTACCGCACTCCGACGATGTCCGGTCGGCCTAACACCGACATGAGTAGAGTACCGGCTCAAAAGGTCCATAACAATAGATCCGACCGTTGGATCGCTCTAAAAGTTTTTTCACGACTTTTCAGAGGCTGTTTTACTTTCGAGTAGCATGGAATCAGTACCGCACTCCGGACGATGTCCGGTCGGGCCTTAACACCGACATAAGTAGAGTACCTGCTCAAAAGGTCCGTAACAATAGATGCGACCGTTGGATCGCTATAAAAGTTTTTTCACGAGTTTCCGGAGGCTGTTTTACTTCGAGTAGCTTGGAATCAGTCCCCACACATACGATGCTAGTCGGACCTTACCACGACACGATTAGAGTGCCGGGTAAAAAGGTCCATAACAATAGATCCGACCGTTGGATCGCTCTAAAATTTTTTTCACGAGTTTCTGGAAGCTGTTTTTCTTGAGTAGCGTGGAATCAGTACCGCACTCTGACGATGTCCGGTCGGGCGTTAACACCGACATAAGTAGAGTACTGCTCAAAAGGTCCGTAACAATAGATGCGACCGTTGGATCGCTATAAAAGTTTTTTCACGAGTTTCCGGAGGCTGTTTTACTTCGAGTAGCTTGGAATCAGTACCCCACACATACGATGCGTAGTCGGACCTTACCACAGACACGATTAGAGTGCCGGTAAAAAGGTCCATAACAATAGATCCGACCGTTGGATCGCTATAAATTTTTTTCACGAGTTTCTGGAAGCTGTTTTTCTTGGAGTAGCGTGGAATCAGTACCGCACTCTGACGATGTCCGGTCGGGCCTTAACACCGACATAAGTAGAGTACCGGCTCAAAAGGTCCATAATAATAGATCGACCGTTGGATCGCTCTAAAAATTTTTTCACGAGTTTTTGGAGGCTGTTTTACTTCGAGTAGCGTGGAATCAGAACCGCACTCCGACGCTATTTGGTCGGCCTTACCACTGACATGACTAGAGTACCGGCTCAAAAGCTTCATAACAATAGATCCGACCGTTGGATCGCTCTAAAACTTTTTTCACGAGTTTCCGGAAGCTGTTTTACTTTGAGTAGCATGGAATCAGTACCCCACTCCGACGATGTCCGGTCGGGCCTTAACACCGACATCAGTAGAGTACGGCTCAAAAGGTCCATAACAATAGATCTGACCGTTAGATCGCTCTAAAAGTTTTTTCACGAGTTTCCGGAGGCTGTTTTACTTGGAGTAGCTTGGAATCATTTCCCACACCACGATGCCAAGTCTGACCTTACCACGGACACGAGTAGAGTGCCCGGTAAAAGGTCCTTACTATAGATCCGACCGTTGGATCGCTCTAAAACTTTTTTCAAGAGTTTCCGGATGTTGTTTTACTCGGAGTAGCTTGGAATCAGTTCCCCACACCAACGATGCCACGTCGAACCTTACCACGGACACGACTGGAGTGCCGGGTAAAATGGTCCTTAACTATAGATCCGACCGTTGGATCGCTCTAAAACGTTTTTCAGGAGTTTCCGGAAGCTGTTTTACTTTGAGTAGCATGGAATCAGTACCGCACTCCGACGTGTTTGGTCGGGCCTTAACACCGACATCAGTAGAGTACCGGCTCAAAAGGTCCATAACAATAGATTCGACCGTTGGATCGCTCTAAAATTTTTTTCACGAGTTTCCGGAAGCTGTTTTACTTTGAGTAGCATGGAATCAGTACCCCACTCCGACGATGTCCGGTCGGGGTTTAACACCGACATCAGTAGAGTACCGGCTCAAAAGGTCCATAACAATAGATCCGACCGTTGGATCGCTCTAAAATTTTTTTCACGAGTTTCCGGAAGCTGTTTTACTTGGAGTAGCGTGGAATCAATACCGCACTCAGACGATGTCCGGTCTGGCCTTAACACCGACATGAGTAGAGTACGGGCTCAAAAGGTCCATAACAATAGATCCGACCGTTGGATGCTATAAAAGTTTTTTCACGAGTTTCCGGAGGGCGTTTTACTTCGAAAAGCTTGGAATCAGTACCTCACACCAACAATGCGCAGTCGGACCTTACCACGGACACGACTAGTGTGCCGGGTAAAAAGGTCCATAACAATAGATCCGACCGTTGGATCGCTCTAAAATTTTTTCACGAGTTTCCGGAAGCTGTTTTACTTGGAGTAGCATGGAATCAGTACCGCACTCCGACGATGTCGGTCTGGCCTTAACACCGAGATGAGTAGAGTACCGGCTCAAAAGGTCCATAACAATAGATGCGACCGTTGGATCGCTATAAAAGTTTTTTCACGACTTTTCAGTGGCTGTTTTACTTCGAGTAGCATGGAATCAGTACCGCACTCCGACGATGTCCGGTCGGGCGTTAACACCGACATAAGTAGAGTACCTGCTCAAAAGGTCCGTAACAATAGATGCGACCGTTGGATCGCTATAAAAGTTTTTTCACGAGTTTCCGGAGGCTGTTTTACTTCGAGTAGCTTGGAATCAGTACCCCACACATACGATGCGCAGTCGGACCTTACCACGGACACGATTAGAGTGCCGGTAAAAAGGTCCATAACAATAGATCCGACCGTTGGATCGCTCTAAAAAATTTTTTTCACGAGTTTCTGGAAGCTGTTTTTCTTGGAGTAGCGTGGAATCAGTACCGCACTCTGACGATGTCCGGTCGGGCCTTAACACCGACATAAGTAGAGTACCGGCTCAAAAGGTCCGTAATAATAGATCCGACCGTTGGATCGCTCTAAAAATTTTTTCACGAGTTTTCGGAGGCTGTTTTTACTTCGAGTAGCGTGGAATCAGAACCGCACTCCGACGCTATTTGGTCGGGCCTTACCACTGACATGACTAGAGTACCGGCTCAAAAGCTTCATAACAATAGATCCGACCGTTGGATCGCTCTAAAACTTTTTTCACGAGTTTCCGGAAGCTGTTTTACTTTGAGTAGCATGGAATCAGTACCCCACTCCGACGATGTCCGGTCGGGCTTTAACACCGACATCAGTAAAGTACCGGCTCAAAAGGTCCATAACAATAGATCCGACCGTTGGATCGCTCTAAAAGTTTTTTCACGAGTTTCCGGAGGCTGTTTTACTTGGAGTAGCTTGGAATCATTTCCCCACACCCACGATGCCAAGTCTGACCTTACCACGGACACGAGTAGAGTGCCGGTAAAAAGGTCCTTAACTATAGATCCGAAGTTGGATCGCTCTAAAACTTTTTTCAAGAGTTTCCGAATGTTGTTTTACTCGGAGTAGCTTGGAATCAGTTCCCCACACCAACGATGCCACGTCGAACCTTACCACGGACACGACTGGAGTGCCGGGTAAAATGGTCCTTAACTATAGATCCGACCGTTGGATCGCTCTAAAACGTTTTTCAGGAGTTTCCGGAAGCTGTTTTACTTTGAGTAGCATGGAATCAGTACCGCACTCCGACGATGTCCGGTCGGGCCTTAACACCGACATCAGTAGGGTACCGGCTCAAAAGGTCCATAACAATAGATCCGACCGTTGGATCGCTCTAAAATTTTTTTCACGAGTTTCCGGAAGCTGTTTTACTTGGAGTAGCGTGGAATCAATACCGCACTCCGACGATGTCCGGTTTGGCCTTAACACCGACATGAGTAGAGTACGGGCTCAAAAGGTCCCTAACAATAGATCCGACCGTAGGATTGCTATAAAAGTTTTTTCACGAGTTTCCGGAGGGTGTTTTTACTTCGAAAAAGCTTGGAATCATTACCTCACACCAACAATGCGCAGTCGGACCTTACCACGGACACGACTAGTGTGCCGGGTAAAAAGGTCCATAACAATAGATCCGACCGTTGGATCGCTCTAAAATTTTTTTCACGAGTTTCCGGAAGCTGTTTTACTTGGAGTAGCATGGAATCAGTACCGCACTTCGACGATGTCCGGTCTGGCCATAACACCGAGATGAGTAGAGTACGGCTCAAAAGGTCCATAACAATAGATGCGACCGTTGGATCGCTATAAAAGTTTTTTCACGAGTTTCCGGAGGCTGTTTTACTTCGAGTAGCTTGGAATCAGTACCCCACACATACGATGCGCAGTCGGACCTTACCACAGACACGATTAGAGTGCCGGGTAAAAAGGTCCGTAACAATAGATCCGACCGTTGGATCGCTCTAAAATGTTTTTCAGGAGTTTCCGGAAGCTGTTTTACTTTGAGTAGCATGGAATCAGTACCGCACTCCGACGATGTCCGGTCGGGCCTTAACACCGACATCAGTAGGGTACCGGCTCAAAAGGTCCATAACAATAGATCCGACCGTTGGATCGCTCTAAAATTTTTTTCACGAGTTTCTGGAAGCTGTTTTACTTGGAGTAGCATGGAATCAGTACCGCACTCCGACGATGTCCGGTCGGGCCTTAACACCAACATAAGTAGAGTACTGGCTCAAAAGGTCTGTAATAATAGATCCGACCGTTTGGATCGCTCTAAAAAAGTTTTCACGACTTTTCGGAGGCTGTTTTACTTCGAGTAGCATGGAATCAGAACCGCACTCCGACGCTGTCCGGTCAGGCCTTAACACCGACATAAGTAGAGTACTGGCTCAAAAGGTCCGTAATAATAGATCCGACCGTTGGATCGCTATAAAAGTTTTTTCACGAGTTTCCGGAGGCTGTTTTACTTCGAGTAGCTTGGAATCAATACCCCACACATACGATGCGTAGTCGGACCTTACCACAGACACGATTAGAGTGCCGGGTAAAAAGGTCCATAACAATAGATCCGACCGTTGGATCGCTCTAAAATTTTTTTTCACGAGTTTCTAGAAGCTGTTTTTCTTGGAGTAGCGTGGAATCAGTACCGCACTCTGACGATGTCCGGTCGGGCGTTAACACCGACATAAGTAGAGTACCTGCTCAAAAGGTCCGTAATAATAGATCCGACCGTTGGATCGCTCTAAAAATTTTTTCACGAGTTTTCGAAGGCTGTTTTACTTCGAGTAGCGTGGAATCAGAACCGCACTCCGATGCTATTTGGTCGGGCCTTACCACTGACATGACTAGAGTACCGGCTCAAAAGCTTCATAACAATAGATCCGACCGTTGGATCTCTCTAAAACTTTTTTCACGAGTTTCCGGAAGCTGTTTTACTTTGAGTAGCATGGAATCAGTACCGCACTCCGACGATGTCCGGTCGGAGCTTTAACACCGACAGCAGTAGAGTACCGGCTCAAAAGGTCCATAACAATAGATCCGACCGTTGGATCGCTCTAAAAGTTTTTTCACGAGTTTCCAGAGGCTGTTTTTCTTGGAGTAGCTTGGAATCATTTCCCCACACCCACGATGCCAAGTCTGACCTTACCACGGACACGAGTAGAGTGCCCGGTAAAAAGGTCCTTAACTATAGATCCGACCGTTGGATCGCTCTAAAACTTTTTTCATGAGTTTCCGGATGTTGTTTTACTTGGAGTAGCTTGGAATCAGTTCCCCACACCAACGATGCCACGTCGAACCTTACCACGGACACGACTAGAGTGCCGGGTAAAATGGTCCTTAACTATAGATCCGACCGTTGGATCGCTCTAAAATGTTTTTCAGGAGTTTCCGGAAGCTGTTTTACTTTGAGTAGCATGGAATCAGTACCGCACTCCGACGCTGTTTGGTCGGGCCTTAACACCGACATCAGTAGAGTACCGGCTCAAAAGGTCCATAACAATAGATCCGACCGTTGGATCGCTCTAAAATTTTTTTCACGAGTTTCTGGAAGCTGTTTTTCTTGGAGTAGCGTGGAATCAGTACCGCACTCTGACGATGTCCGGTCGGGCCTTAACACCGACATAAGTAGAGTACCGGCTCAAAAGGTCCGTAATAGTAGATTCGACCGTTGGATCGCTCTAAAACTTTTTTCATGAGATTTCGGAGGCTGTTTTACTTCGAGTAGCGTGGAATCAGAACCGCACACCGACGCTGTTTGGTCGGGCCTCACCACCGACATGACTAGAGTACCGGCTCAAAAGGTCCATAACAATAGATCCAACCGTTGGATCGCTCTAAAACTTTTTTCATGAGTTTTCGGAGGCTGTTTTACTTCGAGTAGCGTGGAATCAGAACCGCACACCGACGCTGTTTGGTCGGGCCTTACCACCGACATGACTAGATTACCGGCTCAAAAGCTCCATAACAATAGATACGACCGTTGGATCGCTCTAAAACTTTTTTCACGAGTTTCCGGATGCTGTTTTACTTCGAGTAGATTGGACTCAGTTCCCCACACCAACGATGCCACGTCGAACCTTACCACGGACACGACTAGAGTGCCGGGTTAAAATGGTCCTTAACTATAGATCCGACCGTTGGATCGCTCTAAAAATTTTTTCACGAGTTTGCGGAGGCTATTTTACTTCGAGTAGCGTGGAATCAGAACCGCACTCCGACGCTGTTTGGTCGGGCCTTACCACCGACATGACTAGAGTACCGGCTCAAAAGCTCCATAACAATAGATCCTACCGTTGGATCGCTCTAAAACTTTTTTCAGGAGATTTCGGAGGTTGTCTTACTTCGAGTATCGTGGAATCAGAACCGCACACCGACGCTGTTTGGTCGGGCCTTAACGCCGACATGAGTAGAGTACCGGCTCAAAAGGTCCATAACAATAGATGCGACCGTTGGATCGCTCTAAAACTTTTTTCACGAGTTTCCGGATGCTGTTTTACTTGGAGTAGATTGGACTCAGTTCCCCACACCAACGATGCCACGTCGAACCTTACCACGGACACGACTAGAGTGCCGGGTAAAATGGTCCTGAAACTATAGATCCGACCGTTGGATCGCACTAAAAAAATTTTCACGAGTTTGCGGAGGCTGTTTTACTTCGATTAGCGTGGAATCAGAACCGCACTCCGACGCTGTTTGATCGGGCCTTACCACCGACATGACTAGAGTACCGGCTCAAAAGGTCCATAAACAATAGATCCGACCGTTGGATCGCTATAAAACTTTTTTCACGAGTTTCCGGAGGCTGTTTTACTTGGAGTAGCTTGGAATCATTTCCCCACACCCACGATGCCCAGTCTGACCTTACCACGGACACGAGTAGAGTGCCGGGTAAAAAGGTCCTTAACTATAGATCCGACCGTTGGATCGCTCTAAAACTTTTTTCACGAGTTTCCGGATGCTGTTTTACTTGGAGTAGCTTGGAATTAGTTCCCCACACCAACGATGCCACGTCGAAACCTTACCACGGACACGACTAGAGTGCCGGGTAAAATGGTCCTTAACTATAGATCCGACCGTTGGATCGCTCTAAAAATTTTTTCACGAGTTTGCGGAGGCTGTTTTACTTCGAGTAGCGTTGAATCAGAACCGCACTCCGACGCTGTTTGGTCGGGCCTTACCACCGACATGGCTAGAGTACCGGCTCAAAAGCTCCATAACAATAGATCCTACCATTGGATCGCTCTAAAACTTTTTTCATGAGATTTCGGAGGCTGTTTCACTTCGAGTAGCGTGGAATCAGAACCGCACTCCGACGCTGTTTGGTCGGGCCTTACCACCGACATGACTAGAGTACCGGCTCAAAAGCTCCATAACAATAGATCCTACCGTTGGATCGCTCTAAAACTTTTTTCAGGGAGATTTCGGAGGTTGTCTTACTTCGAGTATCGTGGAATCAGAACCGCACACCGACGCTGTTTGGTCGGGCCTTAACGCCGACATGAGTAGAGTACCGGCTCAAAAGGTCCATAACAATAGATGCGACCGTTGGATCGCTCTAAAACGTTTTTCACGAGTTTCCGGATGTTGTTTTACTTGGAGTAGATTGGACTCAGTTCCCCACACCAACGATGCCACGTCGAACCTTACCACGGACACGACTAGAGTGCCGGGTAAAATGGTCCTGAACTATAGATCCGACCGTTGGATCGCTCTAAAAATTTTTTCACGAGTTTGCGGAGGCTGTTTTACTTCGATTAGCGTGGAATCAGAACCGCACTCCGACGCTGTTTGGTCGGGCCTTACCACCGACATGGCTAGAGTACCGGCTCAAAAGGTCCATAACAATAGATCCGACCGTTGGATCGCTATAAAAGTTTTTTCACGAGTTTCCGGAGGCTGTTTTACTTGGAGTAGCTTGGAATCATTTCCCCACACCAACGATGCCCAGTCTGACCTTACCACGGACACGAGTAGAGTGCCGGGTAAAAAGGTCCTTAACTATAGATCCGACCGTTGGATCGCTCTAAAACTTTTTTCACGAGTTTGCGGAGGCTGTTTTACTTCGAGTAGCGTTGAATCAGAACCGCACTCCTACGCTGTTTGGTCGGGCCTTACCACCGACATGGCTAGAGTACCGGCTCAAAAGCTCCATAACAATAGATCCTACCGTTGGATCGCTCTAAAACTTTTTTCATGAGATTTCGGAGGCTGTTTTACTTCGAGTAGCGTGGAATCAGAACCGCACACCGACGCTGTTTGGTCGGGCCTTACCACCGAGATGACTAGAGTACCGGCTCAAAAGCTCCATAACAATAGATACGACCGTTGGATCGCTCTAAAACTTTTTTCACGAGTTTCCGGAAGCTATTTTACTTTGAGTAGCGTGGAATCAGTACCGCACTCCGACGATGTCCGGTCGGGCCTTAACCCCGACATCAGTACAGTACCGACTCAAAAGGTCCATAACAATAGATCCGACCGTTGGATCGCTCTAAAAAATTTTTCACGAGTTTCCGAAGGCTGTTTTACTTGGAGTAGCGTGGAATCAGTACAGCACACCGTCGCTGTTTGGTCGGGCCTTACCACCGACATGACTAGAGTACCGGCTCAAAAGCTCCATAACAATAGATTCGACCGTTGGATTGCTCTAAAACTTTTTTCACGAGTTTCCGGAAGGTGTTTTACTTTGAGTAGCATGGAATCAGTACCGCACTCCGACGATGTCCGGTCTGGCTTTAACACCGACATGAGTAGAGTACCGGCTCAAAAGGTCCATAACAATAGATTCGACCGTTGGATCGCTATAAAAGTTTTTTCACGAGTTTCCGGAGGCTGTTTTACTTCCAGTAGCTTGGAATCAGTACCCCACACCAACAATGCGCAGTCGGACCTTACCACGAACACGAGTAGAGTGCTGGGTAAAAAGGTACATAACAATAGATCCGACCGTTGGATCGCTCTAAATTTTTGTCACAAGTTTCCAGAAGCTGTTTTACTTTGAGTAGAATGCAATTAGAACCGCATTCCGACGATGTCCGGTCGGGCCTTAACACCGACATTAGTAGAGTACGGGCTCAAAAGGTCCATAACAATAGATCCGACCGTTGGATCGCTATAAAAAGCTTTTTCACGAGTTTCCGGAGGTTGTTTTACTTCGAGAAGCTTGGAATCAGTACCCCACACCAACAATGCGCAGTCGGCCTTACCACGGACAAGACTCGAGTGCCGGGTAAAATGGTCCTTAACTATAGATCCGACAGTTGGATCGCTCTAAAATTTTTTTGACGAGTTTCCAGAAGCTGTTTTACTTGGAGTAGCGTGGAATCAGTACCGCACTCCGACGATGTCCTGTCTGGCCTTAACATAGAGATGAGTAGAGTACCGGCTCAAAAGGTCCATAACAATAGATGCGACCGTTGGATCGCTATAAAAGTTTTTTCATGAGTTTCCGGAGGCTGTTTTACTTCGAGTAGCTTGGAATCAGTACCCCACACAAACGATGCGCAGTCGGACCTTACCACGGACACGATTAGAGTGCCGGGTAAAAAGGTCCATAACAATAGATCCGACCGTTGGATCGCTCTTAAACGTTTTTCATGAGTTTTTGGAAGTTGTTTTACTTTGAGTAGCATGGAATCAGTACCGCACTCCGACGATGTCCGGTAGGGCCTTAACACCGACATCAGTAGAGTACCGGCTCAAAAGGTCCTTAACAATAGATCCGACCGTTGGATCGCTCTAAAATTTTTTTCACGAGTTTCCGGAAGCTGTTTTACTTGGAGTACCGTGGAATCAGTACCGCACTCCAACGATGTCCGGTCGGGCCTTAACGCCGACATGAGTAGAGTACCGGCTCAAAAGGTCCATAACAATAGATGCGACCGTTGGATCGCTCTAAAACTTTTTTCACGAGTTTCCGGATGCTGTTTTACTTGGAGTAGATTGGACTCAGTTCCCCACACCAACGATGCCACGTCGAACCTTACCACGGACACGACTAGAGTGCCGGGTAAAATGGTCCTGAACTATAGATCCGACCGTTGGATCGCACTAAAAAAATTTTCACGAGTTTGCGGAGGCTGTTTTACTTCGATTAGCGTGGAATCTGAACCGCACTCCGACGCTGTTTTGATCGGGCCTTACCACCGACATGACTAGAGTACCGGCTCAAAAGGTCCATAACAATAGATCCGACCGTTGGATCGCTATAAAACTTTTTTCACGAGTTTCCGGAGGCTGTTTTACTTGGAGTAACTTGGAATCATTTCCCACACCCACGATGCCCAGTCTGACCTTACCACGGACACGAGTAGAGTGCCGGGTAAAAAGGTCCTTAACTATAGATCCGACCGTTGGATCGCTCTAAAACTTTTTTCAACGAGTTTCCGGATGCTGTTTTTACTTGGAGTAGCTTGGAATTAGTTTCCCCACACCAACGATGCCACGTCGAACCTTACCACGGACACGACTAGAGTGCCGGGTAAAATGGTCCTTAAACTATAGATCCGACCGTTGGAATCGCTCTAAAAATTTTTTCACGAGTTTGCGGAGGCTGTTTTACTTCGAGTAGCGTTGAATCAGAACCGCACTCCGACGCTGTTTGGTCGGGCCTTACCACCGACATGGCTAGAGTACCGGCTCAAAAGCTCCATAACAATAGATCCTACCATTGGATCGCTCTAAAACTTTTTTCATGAGGATTTCGGAGGCTGTTTTTACTTCGAGTAGCGTGGAATCAGAACCGCACACCGACGCTGTTTGGTCGGGCCTTACCACCGAGATGACTAGAGTACCGGCTCAAAAGCTCCATAACAATAGATACGACCGTTGGATCGCTCTAAAACTTTTTTCACAAGTTTCCGAAGGCTGTTTTACTTGGAGTAAGCGTGGAATCAGTAACCGCACACCGTCGCTGTTTTGGTCGGGCCTTACCACCGACATGACTAGAGTACCGGCTCAAAAAGCTACATAACAATAGATTCGACCGTTGGATCGCTCTAAAACTTTTTTCACGAGTTTCCGGAAGGTGTTTTACTTTGAGTAGCATGGAATCAGTACCGCACTCCGACGATGTCCGGTCTGGCTTTAACACCGACATGAGTATAGTACCGGCTCAAAAGGTCCATAACAATAGATGCTGACCGTTGGATCGCTATAAAAGTTTTTTCACGAGTTTCCGGAGGCTGTTTTTACTTCGAGTAGCTTGGAATCAGTACCCCACACCAACGATGCGCAGTCGGACCTTACCACGAACACGAGTAGAGTGCTGGGTAAAAAGGTAAATAACAATAGATTCCGACCGTTGGATCGCTCTAAATTTTTGTCACAAGTTTCCAGAAGCTGTTTTACTTTGAGTAGAATGCTATTAGAACCGCATTCCGACGATGTCCGGTCGGGCCTTAACACCGACATTAGTAGAGTACGGGCTCAAAAGGTCCATAACAATAGATCCGACCGTTGGATCGCTCTAAAACTTTTTTCAGGAGATTTCGGAGGTTGTCTTACTTCGAGTATCGTGGAATCAGAACCGCACACCGACGCTGTTTGGTCGGGCCTTACCACCGAGATGACTAGAGTACCGGCTCAAAAGCTCCATAACAATAGATATCGGTACCGTTTGGATACTCTAAAATAGCTGATATTCCTGCGAGTTTCCAGTAAGCTATTTTACATGGAGAAGTGTGGAAAAATTATTGATGTACGGCACTGTTCGACGCGAGTGTCCTGGTCTGGCCTTTAACTCCGAGAACGAGTAGTAGCTCGAACCGGCTCAGAAAGGGACATTACGAATAGATGCGGTCCGTTGGAGTGTTCGCTTTTATATAAGTGTTTTCGATTGAGATTTCCGGAGGCTGTTTTTAACTTTCGAAGTAGGCTTGGAAGTCCAGTACCCGCATTACTATACGTTGACGCAGTCGGACCTTACCACTGACGCGCACGTATTTAGAGTGTACCGGGTCTTAAAAGGTTTCAGTAACAATAGATAACCGTACCGTTGGATCGCTATAAAACGTTTTTTCACGAGTTTCTGGAAGCTATGTTTTACTTTGTTTAGTAGCAGATGGAATATTAAGCGCAACCGCAGACCTCCGGATCGACGTCGGGTCGCGGGCATTAACACCGACATTCAGTAGAATGTACCGGCTCAAAAAGGTCGCATAACGATAAGATACGCGATCGTTGGATCCAATCTAAAATTTTTTTCACGAGTTTCCGCGAAGGCTTTGTTGCTGAGAGTAGCGTGGAATCAGCACGTCACCTGAACTCGTTCGATAGTGTCCGGTCTAAGGCCTTACCACGCCGACCATGAGTAGTAGAGGTTACCGGTTGCAATCAAAGGTCGCATATGAAGAAAATAGATTCGGACTCCGTTGGATAGCCTTAAAAGTATAGAGAAATGTTTTTTCACGATGTTTCTGGAGGCTGCTTTTACTACTAGAAGCTATGGAATCAGTACACCCACACTCCAAACAAATAATGCGCACGTCGGACATTTACCTCCCGGACACGACTAGAGTGACGGTGTATAAAAAAAGGTACGCGTTAACAATAGATCGCGGACCGTTGGATCGATCTAAAACTTTTTACACGACAGTTTTCCCGTGAAGCAGGTTTTACTTTGATGTGAGCATGGAAAATCAAGTTACCGCACTTTGCCGACGAGTGGTCCCGGTTCGGGCCTTAACACCGACACTCAGGACGAGCTTTACGGTACTCAAAAGGTCCATAGAAACAATAGATTCGACCTGTTGTGATCAGCTCTAAAATTGTTTTCACGATTGTTTTTCCCGGCATGGCTGTTTTACTTGGAGTAGCTTGGAATCAGTACCCCACAACCCAACAATGCCATTTTATTGTCAGTTCGGGGCACCTTACCACGGGACACATAGACTCGAGTGTAACGCTAGTGGGTAAAATATGGTCCTTAACGCATTAGATCCGACTCAGTTTGGTGGATCGCTCTAAGAGATTTTTTGACGAGTTTCCAGAAGCTGTTTTTACTTGGAGTAGCGTGGAATCAGTACCAGCACTCCGACTGATGTCCTGTCTGGCGCCCTTGAACATCGAGGATGAGTAGAGTACCGGCTTAAAAGGGTCTCCATAACAATAGATTTGCGACCGTTTGGGATCGCTATAAAAGATATTTTCAATGAGTTTTCCGGAGGCTGTTTTACTATTTTTTTCGAAGTTAGGGCCTTGCGAATGCAGTACCCCTACACAATACGAACCAAATTGCGCAGTCGGACCTATACCACGAGACACGATTAGAAGTGGCCGTATGGTAAAATATGGTTCCAGTAGACTAATAGATCCGACCGGATGGATCGCTCTTAAGAACGTTATTTTTACTCAATGACGTTTTCTGGAAGTTGTTCTTACTGATGGAGTACGTCGCATGGAATCAGTACCGCAACGCTCCGACGATGTCCCGGTAGGGCGCTTTAAACATCCGACATCAGTAGAGTACTCGCGGCTCAAAAGGTCCTGTAACACATAGATCCAGACCGTTGGATCGAGCTCTAAAATTTTGGTTTCACGAGTTTCCGGAAGTCTGTTTTACTTGGCTAGTAGCAGATAGTGGAATCAGTAGCCGCGCTCCAACGATGTCCTTGGTCGGCCATCTTATACGCCGACATGAAGTAGAGTACCGTGCTCCAAAGGTCCATATACAATAGATGTGGGACCGTTGGATTCGCTCTAAAACGTTTTTCTACGAGTTTCATGGATGTTGTTTTACTTGGAGTAGATTGGACTCAGTTCCGCCACACCAATCGAGTGCCACGTCGAACCTTACCATCGGACACGAACCTAGAGTGCCGTTAGATGGTAAATTTTGTTTATGGTAGCTGCAACTATAGAGTCCGCGACCGCGTGTGGATCGCTCTAAAGAAATTTTTTTTAACCTGTAAGGTTTTGTGCGGAGGCTGTTTTACTTCGTGGGGGGGATTAGCGTGGTAATCAGAAATCGCACTACCGACGCTGTTTGGTCGGGCCTTACCACCGACATGGTCTAGAGTTCAGACCGGCTCAAAATAGGGTCCATTAAAAAATAGATCTCGACCGTTGGCTCGCTATAAAAGTTTTTCTCACGGAGTTTCCGGAGGCTGGTTTTACGTGGGAAGTATCTTGGAAAATCAATTTTCCCCACACTCTCAACGATTGCACACGTCTGACCTATACCACGGACACTAAAGTTAGAGTGATCGGGTTAAAAGGTCTTTAACTGTATAGAGAATCGCGAACCGTTTTTGGCTTTGCGATCGCTCTCTATAATCTTTTTTTCTACCGTGTTTCCGGATGCTCTAGTTTTACTTGGTGTTAGCTTGGGAATTAGTTACCACAGCATTCAACGGATTGCCACGTTCGAACCTCTACCTACGGACGCACGACTAGTTGTGCCCGGGTTTAATAGTGGTCCTCTGTTTAACTATAGATTTCATTGTCCGAACCGTTGGATAAAGCTGCTAAAAATTTTTTCACGAGTTTGCGGAGGCATGTTTTTTACTTAGGATAAGTAGATGTTTGGAATATCTTGTATAGAATCCGGCCATAGTCCGACGCTGTTTGGTCGGGCCTTACCACCGAACAATGGCTAGTCAGTACCGGTGCTCATAAGGCTACCATAACAATAGATCCTTCCGGTGGAATCGACTTCACTCAAGAAAGCTTTTTAATGAGATGTCGGAGAGCTGTTTTACTTCTCGAAGTGTTACGTGAGATCGCAGAGCCGCACCACATCCTTGTACGTTGTATTGGTCAGGGCTTCTTACCACCGAGTTAGATGACTAGTAAGTACGGACTCAAAAGATCGCATAACTCAATTTGATACGGAACCTGTTTGGATTAGCTCTAAAACGTTTTTCACGAGATTTCCGGGAAGCTATTTTAACTTTTGGTAGCGTTGAGATATCAGTACGTCACTCGCGCATACGAGGTCCGGTTGGGACCTTAAGTCCCTGACCTCTGTACAGTATCCGAACTCAAAAGGTCCAAGTAACAATAGTATCTCTGGAAACGTTTGGATCGCTCTAAAGAGAAATCTTTTCACGATCGTCTTCCGAAGGCTGTTTTTACTTGGAGTACGCGTGGAATCAGTTACCAGCCACACCGTATCGCTGTATGTGGTCAGGTGTCTTACCACCGAGACATGAGCTAGTGTAAGTCCCGGCTTCAAAATGAGCTACATAATCAAATAGATTTCTGTCGCGTTTGGTATTGCTCTAAAACTTTTTTTCTCGGAGTTTCCGAGAATGTGTTTTACTTTGAGGTCTGAGCATGGGATCAATCAGTATCGCACTCTCGACGAATTTCTCCGTATGGCTTTAACACCGACATGAGTTAGTTTAGTACCACGGGCTCAAAAGGGCCAATAGAAAATTATTTCGACCGTTGTTGGAGATCGACTATAAAAGTTTTTTCACGAGGTTTTCCGGTGGCATGTTTTACTTCCAGTTAGCTTGGATTCAGTACCCCACACTCAAAACGGATGCGCTAAGTCGGACCTTACCACGAACACGCGTAGAGTGCTGGGTAAAAAGGTTACATAACCATAGATTTTCCGACGCCATTGGATCGGCTTTCTGAATTTTTTGTCGCACAAGGTTTCCCAGAAGCTAGTGTTTTACTGTGTGAGTAGAACTGCCATTAGAACCGCATTCCCGTACGATGTTTTATCAGCGCGTCTGGTGGGACTCTCATTGACACCTGACATTTATGTGTGAGTGTACGGGCTCAAAAAGGTCCTTAAAGACAAGATAGATTTGCCTCGACCGTTGGAGCGCTATAAAAGCTTTTTCTCACGTTGTTTTCCGTGAGGTTGTTTTTAACTTCTGAGAACGTCTTGGAATCAGCTACCCGCACGCTCCTATACAATGCGCACGTCGGCCTTTATATCCTTACCACGGACTCAAAGGTCGCTAGAGTCGCCGGGTGGTTAACAATGGTCCTTTAACTATAGATTCCCGACAGTGTGGAAATCGCTTCTAAAATTTTTTGTGACGATTAGTTTCCAGAACGCTTGTGTTTTTACTTGGGAGTTGTCTATTACATGTTGATGCGTTATGGAATCTCGCTTAGCGAGTGAGGCCGCACTCCGACGATGTCCTAGTCTTGGCCTTAAAACATGCGCGTTGATGAGTAGAGTGACGGCTCAAAAAGGTCCATAACATTAGATAGACGTACCAGTTGGTTTTTGGATCGGCTATATAAAAGTTTTTTCCTGTTCGTTTTACGGTAGGCTGGTTGTTATTTCTGAGTTGCGAGGAGAATCAGTTACCCTCCCCGACAACAAATTTTTGTTGATGCGCAGTCGGACCGTTACCTCACGGAGACGATTAGAGTGCAGTGCGTAGATAAAAGGTCCATAACATATAGATTTCGTGACCCGCGTTGGATCGCCTCTTAAGAACGTTTTTCCTGTAGTTTTTGGAAATGTTGTTTTAGACTTTGGAGTAGCTTTGGAATCAGTACTGCAATCCGAACGATTTGTCCTGGTATTTAATTGGGCCTTAACACCTGACAATCAGTAGAGTACGGCTCAAAGGGTCCTTTATACAGAATAGATATCCGACAGTTGGATGCGCTCTAAAATTTTCTTTCAGACGAGTTTCCGGAAGCTGTTTTTGACATTGGAGTACCGTGGTAATCAGTAGTTTACCGCCACTTCCATCTCGTTCTGCATCGGTTGGGCCTTAACGCCGCGACATGAGTAGTTAGTACCGGCTCTTAAGGTCCATGAACGCGAATAGATGCGATTGTTGGATTTCGCTCTTAATATCTTTTTTCCCGAGTTTTCCGGATGCTTGTTTTACTGTTGGAGTAGATTGCACTCCTAGTTCCCCACAACCTAACGTTATGCTACGTTCGAACCTTACCACGGACCACGATGGTAGTGTCCGTGGGTAAAATGGTCGTGAAAACGCTAATAGATTCCGACAGTTGGATAGCACTAAAAAAATTTTCTACGATGTTTGCGGAAGCTGTTTTTATCTTCGATTAGCGTTGGAATCAGAACCGCACTCCGACGCTGTTTGTATTGATCGAGGCCTTACCAGCTCGACCATTGAGTAGCTGTACCGGCTCAAAAGGTCTGTCCATAACATTGAGAATCCTGACGCGTTTTGGAGATCGATATAAAAACTGTTTTTTCTACGAGAGTTTCCGGAGGCTGTTATTTAACTTGGAGTGAGCTTGAGAATACATTTCCGCCATCAGACCTACGCGATGCCTGTCTGATCCTTGACTCACGGACACGAGATTGAGTGGATGGGTAAATAAAAAGGTCGACTTAACTATATAGAATTCTGACCGATTGGATCGCTCTAATGTTTTTTTCACGGATGTTGTTTTGTTTCTTTTTTTTCCGAGACTTGCTGTTTTTACTTGGAGTAGCTTGGAATTAGTTCCAGACATCAGAGACGATACTTGTCCACTGTACGATAACCTTAGAACCACGGACAGGGACTAGAGTGCCGGTGTAAAGTATGGTTCCATAACGTTATAGATATCCGACTCGTTTGGTTATCGACTCTAATAATAGATAAATGTTTTTCACGAGTTTGCTGGAGGCGTTTTTTTGTTTTTATCTAATCGCTGTTTGTGTAGCGTTGGATATCAGAAACGGGCACTCCGACGTTTGTTGGGCGGGCCTTGTACCATTCGACATTGGCTCTAGTAGTTACCGGCTCAAAAGCCTCCAGTAACCATATTAGGATCCTACCATTGGATTCTCGCTCCTAAAACTTATTTGTCATGTAGATTTCGGAGGCTGAATTCTGTTTTCACTTCGTGAATCGTGTGAGTCGTGGAAGATCAGTAATACGCACACCGAGACGCTGTTTGGTCGGGCCTTACATCACTCCGTAGATGACTAGAGTTACTCCGGACTCCTCAAAAGCTCCATATAGACGCAATTAGATATACGACCGTTGTGAGTCGACTCACGCTAAACTTTTTTTCTACGATGTTATCGCTGCGGTGAAGCTATTTTTACTTTTGAGTAGCGTGAAATCCAGTACAGAGACTAGACGACGATGTCATCGGTCGGGCCTTAAACCCGACATCAGTACGAGGTACCGACATTCAAAAGGTCCTATTAACAATAGATCCCGACCGATTTTGGATCGCTTCTTAAAAATTTTTTCAATCGAGTTTCCTGGACGGCTAGTTTAAATTGTGAGTTTAGCGTTTGGAATCTTGTACCGCACACCGTCGCTGTTTGGTATCGGGCGCATTATCTCCAAGCCGATCTGATCTAGAGTACCGGGTTTTCCTAAAGCTACATACAGCAATAGATTCGAGACTCGTTTTGATCGGTCGTAAAACTTTTTTGCACGAGTTTTCCGGAGAAGTGTGGTTTTACTTTTGAGTAGCATGGAGAATCAGTACCGGCACTCCGACGATGGTCCGGTCCTTGGCTTGCTTTAACGACCGATATGAGTTTGCTTAGAGTACCGGCTCAAAAGGATCCATTACAATAGATTGCGATCCGTTGTGGATAGATCGCTATTAAAAGTTTTTATGCACGAGTTTCTTCGGAAGGGCTGGTTTTTCTTCGAGTAGTTTGGAATGTTCAAGTTACCCCTACACTAACTCGCGTTATGCTGCTAAGTACGGATCTTGTACCAGCGAACACGGAGTTACGAGTGCTGGGTAAAAAGGTACATAACTAATAGTTTTCTCTGTAGTTCGCGTTTGGATTCGTTCTGAATTATTTTTTTCACAAAGTTTCCAGAAGGCTGTTTTACTTTGATGTAGAAATGCATATTAGAAACCGACTATTCCGACGATCTGTAATTTCCGGTCGGGCCTTAAACCAGCCGACATTAGTTAGAGTACGGGCTCAAGATTGGTCCATAACAATTAGAGATCTCGACCGTTTTTGGATCGCTATAAATGTTTTGTTTTTCAACGAGTTTCCGGAGAGATTGTGTTTACTTCGAGTATAGCTTGGTAATCAGTTCCCCTCCCACCACACATTTTACTGTGCGTCAGTCTGGCTCTTACCACGGACAAGAATCGAGTGCCGGGTAAAATG